>JAVJIF010023571.1:12500-81143 GCA_038442645.1 Agave tequilana
ATTTTTTTTTTTTACATATTACATGCGAACAGGGACAGCGACTATGGTCGCACTGCTTAACGCAGCATGTTGTGGATAATTATTTTGCTAGGTTAAATGTAATAACGGTAACTAAGTACTGATACTATAGTCGCAGTTTACGTATTATTTTATATATTTGTTCTTTACTGTGACTGTTGTCTCAGCCGCCTATAAACTATGAAATTTTTTATATATTACATGCGATCAAGGACTGCGACTATGGTCGCAGTGCTTAATGACAGCAGTGCATTTTTCTAATTTGTGATATACAGTGAAATATGTTGATTTGAGAGGATTGCGATCATGTTCTCAGTATCATCTGTTTATATAGTTTAATTTTGGACTGCGACTATGGTCGGTATTTTTAACTTTATTGAATGCAAAACGATCAAACTATTTATGACAAGACAGCGACCGTGGTCGCAGTTTCATATATAAATATAGTTAATTATAGACTTCGACCATAATCGTAGTTTTATTAGTTCTGAGTAATTATTATCTAAGTACTGGGACCATTATCGCAGATAAGATGCAGAAATAATAATTAGACAACATACTTTATATGTATTTTAAATATGACAGATCATTTTAGAGATAGAAGTAAATTTTATTTATAATATAATATAGTCAGAAAGAGACCTTACAAAAAAAGAGCGTTAAAAGCTCTTAAAAGAAGACAAAATAACGTTGAATATCAGAAGATCAGGAAATCCAAATCCTCATCGTGATCACCATCATAAGCAGATTCGTCATGTTCATTCTCTTCGTCTTCCTGTTCATCACTTATTTCCTCATCTTCTCCCTCGTCGTTCGGCTCCCTGTTCTCTTCAGTTTCTTCCTCCTTTTGTGGTTGCTTTGGTTCATCGATAAACTCTCAGAATGGATCGTCTGTATCAAGCTCTTCTTCTGACCCGTGTCGAGCAGAACCTGTAAAAGATATGCTCAAAGAAAGCGAGCCCCCAGCATCAGAGGACATGCTTTCATCAAGCATGTCTCTGTGCAGTAGCAGAGGAATAGTTCCTCCTCACTAAGCCCTATGAAAACTTCATCATCCTCATGAAGAGGAGGATCAGATAAAATATTATTTGATGTAGTAAGATAGTCAAAGGAGTGAAGTCCATACTACTATCAGATTCACTAGAATACCCTAAAGAAAGAGGACCGGTGGGAGAATGATTGAAATTGAAATCTGAGTACTCAGAGGAAGAAGATGGGGAAGACATGATTCAAGAATGAATTATTTTCTAAAAGTTTTGAAATCAAATTGAAAACGAAGAGCATAAATATCGTTTCTAGATATGAGAATATATTAGTTACAAGCACTATAAAAAGGTTGTGAAATAACATGAATAGTAATAATAATTATTATAGATGACGGTTGAGTATTGAAGAAGTGGTAAAAAGAAATAAATAGTTAATTGAAGCAGTTATGGCGGGAGAATAAAAGAGTTCCTTCTTTCCAGAGGTTTATTATGTGAACTACAAATAACTTTATATAATATTTTTCTATATATTTAGATTACATATGGTGCACATCTTTCTTTTATCGAGATTAATTTTAGTGCATCTCTTTTTTCGAGACTGTTGTTGTATCACGGTAGATAAAATATTAATTACTTGAATTAGTTTAGAATAATTAATATAGTATTTTATAAGATGTGATACACGCGGACTGATCTCACGGTCGCAGGGCTAATCTATTTTGTAAAACGATCAAAGTTCTATTACATAAGGTATGTGAATAAGGACAGCGACTATGGTCGCAGTGCTGAATGATAGCATATTTCGTCTGTTATTTCTATGCGAATAAGGAATGCGACTAGGGTCGCAGTCGTGATATAAAATTGAAAATTATATTATATTAAGTCTGCAACCATGGTCGCAGTGATCGAAAGTTTTGTTATACTATGACTGTGAATATGATTGCAAACTTTGTAAAATGATCAAAATTCTGTTACATAAAGCATGCGAAAAAGACAGCGACTGTGGTCGCAATATTGAATGATAGCATGTTTCGTCTGTTATTTCTATGCGAATAAGGAATGCGAGTAGGGTCGCAGTCGTGATATAAAATTGAAGGTTATATTATATTAAGTTTGCGACCATGGTCGCAGTGATCGAAAGTTTTGTTATACTATGACTGCGATTATGATCGCAGACTTTTTAAAATGATCAAATTTTTGTTACATAAAGCATGCGAAAAAAGACAGCGACTGTGATCGCAGTGCTGAACGATAGCATGTTTCGTCTGTTATTTTTATGCGAATAATGAATGTGACTAGTGTCGCAGTCATGATATAAAATTGAAGGTTATATTATATTAAGTCTGTGACTATGGTCGCAGTGATCGAAAGTTTTATTATACTATGACTGCGACTATGACCGCAAACTTTGTAAAACGATCAAAATTCTGTTACATAAAGTATGCGAAAAAGACAGCGACTGTGGTCGCAGTGCTGAACGATAGCATATTTCAACTGTATTTCTATGCGAATAAGGAATACGAGTAGTGTCGCAGTCGTGATATAAAACTGAAAGTTATATATATTTTAATTATTATTTTGAATGTATGTGTACTGCGACCTAGATTCAATTTATAATATACATTAA
This sequence comes from Agave tequilana, assembly GCA_038442645.1. Classification (NCBI taxonomy): domain Eukaryota; kingdom Viridiplantae; phylum Streptophyta; class Magnoliopsida; order Asparagales; family Asparagaceae; genus Agave; species Agave tequilana. Next base: position 15,132 of record JAVJIF010023571.1, read on the forward strand.
GAATAAAGAATTTTTTAGTACCAAGACCGGCCATAGTCGCAGTTCATTAAAAATTGCATGAAATATTATCCAACCAATCTGCAAATATTATGGCAGTTATGAGAATATCTGATTTATAAAATATCTGCAAAATAATTAACCATTGTATTTTATTATTTTTTTTACACTGTACATTTCTAATACAAAAAATAATATACGGCTGCCTCACAATAAATTTTATTTTTCTATTCATTTCAATCTTTATTAAATCTATATGAATTGAAAATAACACGAAATTAAATAATAAAAAAATTATATAAATTCACGCATGTTTTTTTTACTTTTTACTGCTACTGTTTTTTCTCATTATCTTAATCCAATTTTTTTCTTTATATTTTCGATGTAGTAGAATTAGGAATTTTATAACTGTAGATATATTTAACAGAAAATTCTTTGTAAATTACAAATATTTTAAGTAAAATTTTGTTATGGATGAGTTTTTGCTAGTTTAGAATTAAAAATGGAGTATTTTACTCAATTTGATTGACGATTCTTTAGGCAAGATGTTTTTGATTTTTTTGGCACCTACACTCTGCCACCGATATGTGGCATATATTCGGCCACGTCATCGCCGGCTGAGAAGCTCTCTCAGCTATCAGCTGAGATACAGTAACCCCTATATATATATATATATAATATATATATATATATATATATATATATATATATATATATATATATATATATATATATATATAGGGAGCTGATCCTCTAAGAACGGTTCTCACGGATTTCTGTGAGAACTTTCACGTGGGTCGTCGGATCTGATAGATCAAATCAAATAAAACTAGATCTCTATTAGATCCGACGGCCCACGTGAAAGTTCTCACATGAATTCGTGAGAACCGTTCTTAGGGGATCAACTCACTATATATATATATATATATATATATATATATATATATATATATACAGATATATATATATATATATATATATATATATATATATACATATATATATATATACATATATATATACATATATATATATATATATACAGAGAGAGAGAGAGAGAGAGAGAAATGTATATCAGCCTGCGGCTGAGAGAACTCTCTCAGCCTGCAGTGACGTGGCTCAATTTTGTCACCCACTAACTTGCGGCCCGCTTATAGGAAGTTAAATTACTAAATACCCCTTATGAAAAGTTACTCTTTCGGTAACTTTCGTTATTGTTTATCATTATTTGCCCACAAGGCAATTTTTGGACTGCTCGTTGTCAGATTTAGGTTATTATTTATTATTAATTTTTCCCTTTTTTTGCCGCTCTTTATAGGATTTAGGTTATTGTTTATAAATTATTTACAGTGCAAATGTAAACAATGAACGACATTGCGACCAAGGTCGCATAAGTCTACAGTGCAAACATAGACATCTGCGACCATGGTCTACACTGCGACCAAGGTCGCAATCATCTACAGTGCAAACAAACAACTGCGACCAGGGTCAATAATGCGACCAAGGTCGCATAAGTATACAGTATAAACATAAACAACTGCAACCAGGGTCGACACTGTGACCATGGTCGCATAAGTATACAGTGCAAACATAAACAACTGCGACCCGGGTCGACACTGCGACCAAGGTCGCATAAGACTACAGTGCAAACATAATCAACTGCGACCCGGAATTAAAAAATGACGTTAAATACATTGCGACCACGGTCGCAGGACACTACAACGCATATTGAGACAACTGCAACCCATGTCGCAGTATGTAATAAAAAAAGGACCTTTCATATACTGTGACCAACGTCGCATTCGTATAAAATAAAAGACCAAAAAAAATTAAAACTCTACGATCTAAGTCGAACAGATCTGCAACTATAATTTTAACTACTGCAAACGAGTTCGACAAATAGTGTTGAAAAAAAATTTTGGCTTAAAAAAATATTAGCAAGGTCGCATACATATACATCGCCTTTTCAAAAAATACTGCGACCATGGTAAAAATAAAAGGAAATGTTTTTACATTAGGTAAAAAGTTGTGAGTAAGGGTATTTTCGAAAAATATAATGTTGAGGTGACTGACATTAAATTAGGCGGGATTGTTCAGGTTTTTGTCCGCCATAATTTATGACAGATTTGTGGATCTGATGTTGCCACGTCCCGCCGGCTGAGAGAGTTCTCTCAGCCGCAGGCTGAGGTACAGTAACCCCATATATATATATATATATGAGAAAAATGTATATCAGCCTGCAGCTGAGAGAACTCTGTCAGCCTGCGGTGACGTGGCTCAAGATTGAAGCGCCACTAACTTGCGGCCCGCTTATAGGAAGAAGTTAAATTACTAGATACCCCTTATGAAAAGCTACTATGTCGGTGAAAGACAGTGGATATGTATAGTTTATTATATTTTTATATTTTATATATTTTTTTCTTCATTTCTGACTGTTGTCTGTTCCTCCTATGAACTATTAAAATATTTTTTACATATAGTATGCGATCCTGGACTGCGACTATGGTCGCATTATCGCGACTATGGTCGCAGTACTTAACGAGAGCGATAGTATAATCGATGTTTACGTATTTATTTTATATATTTTGTTCTTAATTTCTGACTGTTGTCTGATCCTCCTATGAACTATTAAATGGTTTTTACATATAGTATGCGATTCTGAATTACAACTATGGTCGCAGTACACTCTACTGCATTTTTTCTTGATGAATTTTTTTTGCTAAGTTAAATGTAATAATGGTGAATAAGTACTGATTCTATAGTCGCAGTTTACAAATGTTTTTATATGTTTTTCTTATAAAGTATGAATTATTTTACTTATTTCATGCATAGTAGCACTGCGACTATGGTCGCAGTGTTTAAGAACAGCAATCGCAGTTTGATATGTAATTATAAGAGCTTATAAGTTAATCTAGTGAGAAAGAGACCTAGCACTGCGACTATGGTCGCAGTGTTTAAGAACAGCAGTCACAATTTGATATGTAATTAAAAGAGCTTATAAGTTAATCTAGTGAGAAAGAGACCTAGCACTGCGACTATGGTCGCAGTGTTTAAGAACAGCAGTCGCAGTTTCATATGTAATTAAAAGAGCTTATAAGTTAATCTAGTGAGACAGAGACCTTACAAAAAAACAGAATTAAAAGCTTTTAAAAGAAGACAAAATAAAATCCTATTCCTCGTCATTATCACCATCATAAGCAGATTCGTCGTCTTCATTCTTCTGCTCTTCCTGTTCATCACTTATTTCCTCATCATCTTCCTGTTTTTGAGGTTTTTTTGTTTCACCGATAAACTCCTAGAATGGATCGTCTCTATCAAGTTCTTCGTCTGACCCGTTGCCAGAAAGCGAGCCTACAGCATCAGAGGACATGCTTTCATCAAGCATGTCTCCGTCAAGTGGCAGAGGAATAATGTCTTCCTCACTAACCCACATGAAATCTTCATTATCCTCATGAATAGGAGGATCAGTTAATACATTATTTGATGTAGTGAGATAGTCAAAAGGAGTGAAGTCCAGACTGGTATCAGATTCACTAGAATATCCTGAAGAAAAGGACCGGTGGGGGAACGATTGAAGTTGAAATCTAAGTGTTCAGAGGAAGAAGATGGGGAAGACATGATTCAAGAATGAATTGTTTTGTGGAAGTTTTTTGAAATCAAATTGAAAAGGAAGAGCAAAAATATAGTTTTCAGGTATGAGATAATATATTAGTTACAAGCATTATATAAAGGTCAATATTGTGAAAGAACATGAATAGTAATAATAATTGTTACAGGTGAGGGTTGAGTATGGTAGGAAGTGGTAAAAAAATTAAATATTTAATTGAAAATTTATTGCGGGAGAATCCGAAGAGTTTCTTTTTGCCAGAGATTTAATGCTTGAATTAGAAATTAACTTTTTATAGAATTGTTTGCCTATATCTTTAGATTATGTATGGTGCACATCTTTCCTTTTTTTTTAGACTGTTGTTATTTCATGATAGAAAGAATATTAATTACTTTCATTTAATACATAAGGCATGCGAAAGAAGATTGCGACTTTGGTCGCAGTACTGAAGGAGGTCGCATTGCTGTACGATAGAATGCGACTAGGGTCGCAGACGTTATAGCGACTAGTGACTGCGACTGTGTCGCAGTTGTCATATAAAATTGAAAGTTATTCCAGTTTAGAATTAAAAATGAGTATTTTTGTCAATTTGTTTCACGATTGTTTAGGCGGGATCTTTTTTGATTTTTTTGGCGCCTACACTCTGCGGCCGATATGTGGCATATATTCAGCCACGTCCCGCCGGCTGAGAAACTCTCTCAGCCTGCCGGCTGAGGTACAGTGTTTTATTTTTCTATTCATTTCAATCTTTTATTAAATCTATATGAATTGAAAATAACACGAAATTAAATAATAAAAAAATATATAAATTCACGCATGTTTTTTTTTACTTTTTACTGCTACTGTTTTTTCTCATTATCTTAATCCAATTTTTTTCTTTATATTTTCGATGTAGTAGAATTAGGAATTTTATAACTGTAGATATATTTAACAGAAAATTCTTTGTAAATTACAAATATTTTAAGTAAAATTTTGTTATGGATGAGTTTTTGCTAGTTTAGAATTAAAAATGGAGTATTTTACTCAATTTGATTGACGATTCTTTAGGCAAGATGTTTTTGATTTTTTTGGCACCTACACTCTGCCACCGATATGTGGCATATATTCGGCCACGTCATCGCCGGCTGAGAAGCTCTCTCAGCTATCAGCTGAGATACAGTAACCCCTATATATATATATATATATATATATTATATATATATATATATATATATATATATATATATATATATATATATATATATATATATATATATATATATATATATATATAGGGAGCTGATCCTCTAAGAACGGTTCTCACGGATTTCTGTGAGAACTTTCACGTGGGTCGTCGGATCTGATAGATCAAATCAAATAAAACTAGATCTCTATTAGATCCGACGGCCCACGTGAAAGTTCTCACATGAATTCGTGAGAACCGTTCTTAGGGGATCAACTCACTATATATATATATATATATATATATATATATATATATATATATATATATATATATATATATATATATATATATATATATATATATATATGACGCGTAACCTAATAAAGAGTATTTTTTTCCTTTCTTTGTAATAAAAACTATTTATAGGTTGTCCGAATTCTAGAATCCCTTCCTTTTTCTATAAATAGGGCACATGATCCCAGAGTTGATATGATCGGTTTATATGGCTAAATGTACCTAATTTCCTTTTTTTGATCTCTGAAGGAAGGTGGAAAATCTAACTTAAGCTTTTAAACGGGTTTTAGGTCGGTCCCAATCCCCATGTCCCTAATTTTAGTCATGTTTTTGGCTCTTGCATTGGAGATCCAACCCACAACCTTCCTCAGAAAGCCCAATTTTGGATTGTTGCACTAACAATGGGTACATCTCCTTAGACAAAGTATATTTATGCTTCATAGTTGATGGCTGATTACTCACGAGTTCCTTTTATGTGTTGGGCCTATTTGGTTGTCATAATTGGTCGTAAGTCATAAGTGATAAATTTTTTTATAATTATAAATGAGTTATATAACGATATTTGGTTGGTAAATTAAAGTTGTAAGTGGAGAAGTGTATTGTGTTTTACGGTATTTGGTTGTCGTGAAGTGTAAGTCATAAGTGAAAAAGTTGACCACAAAATTAACTGTTTAGAGATTTAAAAATATTTTAAAAAATCCAAATAAATATAAAAAAATAAATTTTAATAATATATAATTATTCATTAAATTAAATATATTAAGATATAATATAATAATTAATTAATTTAGAAAAGATTAAATATTAACAATATTAAAAATTAAATATATTAAGTATTAGATAATTATGTATTAAATAATTAAATAATTAAATATTTAAAATATTTAAAATGCTAATAAAGATAATAAAAATGGCATTAAATACTAAAAATAAATATATTAAAAATGTAATAGATTAAATATTAAAAATGAATAAAATATATCAAAAAATAACATATTAAAATTAGTAAATAAATATTAGCATAAAAAATTATTAAATTAATAATAAAAACTTTAATCTAATAATTAAAATTTTTCTCATAATAGAAAACGATTAATCTAATAATAAAAAAATATTAATCAAATTACAATTAACTGTCTGCAATACAGATTTGCACGACCACAAAATTAACTATTTGTGCTGCAAGTGGGTTGTAAGTGAGATTTGCATAACAAAAAAAATTAATTTTTTGTGTTGCAAATGGATCGTAAGTGAGATGTAAGTGCACTTTACGACTTACGACGAAACAAACACCATAGGTCATAGAAAATCATAAGTCAGTTGCGACTTACGGACTTTTGTGACGAAACAAACAAGCCCTATATTGGTTTCATCAGTTTGTCATGCCACAATATGTATGACATGAATAGTCTAGCATCTAAATGTGGACGCCTATGAGAACTACAATAAATTTGGGTAGAAGAATGATCAAATTTTGCCACAAGTGAGACTTCAATATATAATCTGTTAATTTAAGAAAGCTAGTAGGGTAGTGAGCATGATGCCCAACAAGATAAATTTGGTTGCTTCAGTCTTGTTTGTGTTTGCAAGTACTAATTCATTGATTCACTGTTTTTACATTGTCTTTTTCTCTTGTTGTTGATGTTTCTTTTCCTTGTATTGTTATTAAACCAAAACAAATCCATGAGGATCAAACATCTCGTCCCCTATGTAGCATGAACGTTTATCATGTTCCTTATATTCTTCCGTGATATACACGTTATTTCCATAGACGTCGACTTTGTCTCTTCTTTATACATTTTTTGGGTATAATTTTCATTCTTGATGCTAAATATAATATCCAGAAAGATATTAGAATAATTTGTTTATATCAAGATAAGTAAACTTTTGGGATGTGTTATGATGTGATATTAGAACCTCCCTCTCTAGACTGGCTTATATGAATCATCATTATATGGCAGTCTCATATTTTTCATGTTAGTGTTGTTGTAAGCATGCGACGAAGAGTGAGACTAATTGAAACTTCAAAGGCCAAACATCTGTTCCAAAAGCTCAATCATTGTTTGTTATTTCTTAGGTCAAACAAACAACATAAGTGTTGGACTTTGCTTATAGACCAGCTTCAACAAACAAACAAGCTGGAATGTAACAGCTAACAAATAAATCAACTTTATCCAGTGTGGAAAGTATAAGTTCGTAAGATAAAAATAAAGAGGCTAAAGAGTATATATCCCGTGTAAAATCCCTAATTTATTTAATTGAGTAATCTTGTGCAATTATTGATTTATTAAAGGTTTAAATAAAAGAAAATTTCAGAAATTAAAAAAATTTTAAGTGGTGTCAGGGACACGCGTCCCTGGCCATCGTGTTTTCAGGGTAAAAATGAAATGGTAAGACTGAGAGAAAGCGAGCGGGATGGGAGGAGAGAGAGAATTTGCAGAGATCAGGAGGAGGAGGAAGAATAGATCAAGAGAGAGACGGGAAAATGTCTCATTTCGGTAACTTCTCTTATCTCCCTTTAACCCAAAAAATCTAATCGAGTTATTACTTCTTTGTTATCCCTCTCCCTAATTTCTTCAAAATTTGATTTATAATAAGATTAATCGAATTGAGTGGAGACTATCCAAATAAACACCCTATTTAGATAATAAAAGAAATAATAATAAAGTAATAATGATAATATTTTTATTATGAAACATGTATGAATGACATAATTTGAAGATATATAGTTGCTAGAAATTAATATATATTTTAAAAAGAAGCATATATGTTTTAAATCTTTATAATGTTATTTCCTAAGTTATTTTATAAATAAAATAAAAGTGTTGAGCTCTAAAAATATACACTCAATTGGATAAATCATCTTACAAATCTAATTTTGTACAAATTAGGGAGAAGGATAAGAAGTAGTAAGTCGATTAGATCTCTATGGTTAGAGAGATGAGAGAACATACCTAATTAAGAAATTTACTCTTCTTTCTCTTAACCTAATTTACTCTTCTTTCTCTTAATCTCTTCTTTCTCCTCTTGATCTCTGCAAATCTCTCTTTGCTATCGGTTTCTCTCGATCTTTCTGTTTCCATTTTTCCCCTTAAAGTACACCGAGTTAGCTAGGGATGCATGTCCCTGGTGTTGGGAATGGAGACAACCTTCAGCAGCCCGGGGGTGCCTGCGGGCTCTGCCCCCTCGACGCACGCTAGAGATTCCTCTGTGCCGTCATTGCAGCACTTCTGTCATTGTACTTCTGGAGGGGTATTTTCGTCATTGTTGTAGCAGCACCCAATAAATACAAAGCTATGTATTTTCTTAGGAGTAGAGATTTTTGTGTGCCATTATATTTTCAGAGATAAAACATTGTAAACTTCGTCTCTCAAATATAATGATCAGGGTGGCTCAAGAGGAGTAGACAAATTGTCGAATCTCGGGGTGTGTTTTTCTATTTCTGCATCTTTTTATTTATCTTGTGATTTTATTTCTGATAGGTGCTCAAATTCGTTCAATCTCAACAACTAATATCAGAGCGAGGCTAGGGTTTCAATAGGAGCTATGGGTTCAAAAGAAGGCAAATAAAAAATTGAGAAATATAAACTGTTTAAAAATCATTGAAGACAAAGACTTAAATGCGGGCCTCATGTCAACGCGAGGATCTCGTTTCAACTCAAACACAGATGTCGCACTTCAACAAACGTAATTTAAAGGTCGCGTTCTGTGCCAAACACTATGGTCGTGCTGCTTTTCAATACGTCGACCTGAGGTTGCGTTTCAACATTAAAACGCAAAACTGCGTAGTTTCACGTTTCAACACAACCGCAAGCCTGAGAAGCTTCGCCTCCAACACAATAGATGGTGATAATGTTGGTAATATCAGACAGGTGATTGCCGCCCGACCATAACAATGCTCAATTTGGCATGATTTAATTTCTGAGTGAAGTGTAATGGAAGGAAGAAAACATGGTTTGTGTTGTAAAACTCTGAGAAATAATACCGAAACAGAGAGTTCTAGAGACAAAGTAGAAGTAGGAATTCTTATTAATTTCTAAAGTGTACATTAAAATGAATCAGGAAGCGCCTATTTATAGAAAAACTTTGCGGTACTATACAGTCACTATGCATGCTTGCGTCATCGCTTGCATCATCGTATAATAAATTTTACTATGTTAGTAGGTGGGTAGATACATTTATTACAACACTCCCCTTAGATGTTCACTATTAATGATGTCTCATTAAAAACCTTGCTAGAAAAACCCAGTGGGTTAAAATCATAGCGATGGGAAAAAGAGTACACCATCTCTGTATACGTGTTCTATGTTGTCTCGTTAAAAACCTTACCAAGAAAACTCTGTGGGATAAAATCATAGTAAGGAAAAACGAGTGCAGCCACATAAGTTCCCCCTCAAGTTAACATGAGTAGTTCTTCTTCATAAATCTCGCATATGACGCATCCCAATATCTCGAATGAGCTTTTTAAGAGTTATAGTGGGAAGTGCCTTTATTAAGAGATCTGCCACATTATCACTTGATCGGATATATTGAATATAAATTTTCTTATCCTTTTCAAGCTCTTGATTGAATGAGAAGAACTTTAGGGGTATATGCTTGGTTCGGTCTCTTTTGATGAATCCTTTCTTCATTTGAGCGACGCATAGAGCATTGTCTTCAAACAGTACTGTTGGATCTCTGTTGACTGGTAATCTACAAGTTGCTTGGATGTGTTGAGTTACAGACCTTAGCCATACACATTCTCGCCTTGCTTCATGGAGTTCTATGACTTCAGTATGATTAGAAGAAGTGACAATAAGTGTCTGCTTTTGTGAACGTCAAGAGATCGTTACCTCCACATGTGAACACATATCCTATTTGAGACATGATTTTATGTGAATCTGACAAGTAACCTGCATTTGCATAACCAATCATTTCTTATTTTGATCCTCTGAAATAAAACAAAATAAAATTAGTTATTCCTTGAAGATGACGAAATATATACTTACTACCATTCCAATGTCTTCATTTAGAAAATGAGCTAAATCTTACTAATAAATTAGTAGCAAATACTATATCTAGTCGGGTATAATTAGCCAGATACATAAGTGCTCCAATTGCACTTAGGTATGGTACTTCAGGACCAAGAACCTCTTCATTATCTTCGCGAGGGCGAAATGGATCCTTTTCTATATTTAATGATCTAACAACCATTGGAGTGCTTAAAGGATTTGCTTTATCCATGTTAAAGCGTTTCAAAACCTTTTCAGTATAATTTGATTGATACAAAAGTATTACACTTTGAAAGTGCTCAATCTGTAAACCAATACAATATTTAGTTTTCTCAAGGTGTTTCATTTCAAATTCATTCTTTAAATACATCATTTCTTCTAGGACTTCTTTATGAGTCCCAATGATATTTAAATCATCAACATATACAGCAATGATAATGAATCTGGATGTTGTTTTCTTTATAAAAATCATGAGCATATAGGATTATTCACATATTCTTCTTCTAACAAATACTCGCTTAAGTGATTATACCACATGCGCCCTGATTGTTTTAACCCATATAACGATCTTTGTAATTTGATCGAATATAATTCTTTAAATTTTGAACTTAATACTTCAGGCATCTTAAATCCTTCATGGATTTTCATATAAATTTCGCTATCAAGCGACCTATATAAATAAGCTGTAACAATATTCATAAGATGCATTTCTAAATTTTTAGAAACTGCTAAGCTGATTAAATATCTAAACGTAATTGTATTCATTACTGGATAATACATTTCTTCATAATCAATTCCAGGTCTTTGTGAAAAAATTTTGAGCAACAAGTCGAGTTTTATACCTCATAATCTCGTTTTTCTCGTTGCGTTTTCGCATAAAAACCCATTTGTATCCTACTGGCCTCACGACTTCAGGCATGAGGATAACAGATCCAAATACTTTACGCTTATTAAGCGAATTCAATTCAGCTTGTATAGCATCTTTTCATTTTATCCAATCATGTCTATTTTGACATTCAGTGACGGATCTTGATTTAGAATCCTCATTTCCGTTAACAATATCGCATGCTATAGAATAGAAAAATATTTCATCCATATTTTTCATCTCATTTCGATTCTATAATCCTCCTGTATTGACATAATCAATAGAGATCTCATGATTTTTTATACATTCAGTATTTTCTATCTCTTGATTCGTCGTATTTTGTATTTCTTCGGGAACATATTCTTTCAATTGGGTCATCATGCTTATCTGCTTCTTTTCTTTTTCGAGGTATCTTCAGAACCGATTGGTCTACCACGCTTCAGGCGTGTTTTAGACTCATTAGTGATTTCATTTTCAAATTGTCCTTTTTGGATTTCAATCCGAGCACGAGCATTTACAGCTGGTATATATGATTTAGGTATTCTTTTTGTATCAGTGAACGCATCTGGTAATTGATTTGCTATTTCTTATAAATGCATAATTTTTTGTACTTCTGTCTCACATTGTTTTGTATGAGAATTAAGATACAATAAGGATGGTTCACTCTATATAATCTCCTTCTCCAGCTGTTTCTTTTCTCCCCTAATGCTGGAAAAATTGCCTTATTGAAATGGCAATCGGCAAACTGAGCCGTAAAAACATCACCAGTTTAGGCTCAAGATATCTTATAATAGAAGGAGATTCATAGCCGACATATATTCCCAGTCATCTTTAAGGACCTATCTTTGTACGTTGTGGTGGAGCAAGGTACATATACTGCACAACCAAAAATTCTAAGATAGAAATATTTAGCTCTTGACCAAATGCTAATAGTAGAGGGGAGTATTCATGATATGCACTTGGTTTGATGCGAATTAATACTACAACATATAAAATTACATGACCCTATACAGAAATAGGAAGTTTTGTTCTCATTATAATGATCTAGTAATAAGCTGGAGGCGCTTAATTAGTGACTCAGCCAAACTATTTTATGTATGTACATGGGCAACAGGATGCTCAACAGCTGTCCTAATTGACATATAATAATCATTAAAACCCTGAGACGTAAACTCACCCGCATTGTCAAGTCTAACTTTCTTGATTGTATAATCAGGAAATTGAGCTCGTAATATGATTATCTAAGTAAGAATCTCGCAAATGCCACATTGCGAGTTGATAATAAACAAACATGTGATCATCTACTAGAGGCATCTATCAACACCATAAAATATCGAAATAGTCCACACAGTGGGTGTATAGGCCTATATATATCACCTTGGATATGTTCAAGAAATGTAAGTGATTCTGTTTTTATTTTAACTGGTGATGATCTCATGATTAATTTTCCTAGAGAATAAGCCTCACATAAAATTTTACTAACTTAAAAGATCTTCTGACCTTTTAACGTATGTCCGTGTGAATTCTCAATAATTTTTCGCATCATCATTGAATCAGGATGACCTAAACGATCATGCCATAAAGTTAATGTCTCTGTATCTCTTTTAACTACCATATGTGACTCTATCACATTTATATATGTGTAATACAATCCTGAGGAAAACTTTGATAGTTTTCTAATATGTACTTATTTCCTGATACATAAGTAGTAAGATACATATACTTCATATTTCCTTCAGTTGCAGACTGAGTATCATATTCATGAAGATATATATCATTAAAACTCAACAAATTTCTTTTGAATTTTGGTGAAAACAAAGCGTCTTTTATGAAAAACTTTATTCCATTTGGCAAAATAAAGCTGGCTTTATCAGTTCCTTCAATCAAGTCTACAGGACCTGATATTGTTTTGATGATTGCCTTTGTTGATTTTAAATCATAGAAGTACCTTTTATATTTGAGAATAGCGTGTGTTGTACTACTATCCTGTATATAAATATCTCCAGTTTTGGTCTTAACTTCATCATTAAAATAATCCATATCAAGCTTCATGCAAAATAAATCATTTACTGAGAATAAAATTTTAAACATATTATTATAAATGAAATATTACATTTAAATATAAATTTGATAATACAAATAACGAAACATAGAAATACATTATATATCTAATTATCACCAGTATTCATAAAATCACGATGGGTTGAAAGATCAGCAAAATCATCAATAAAATCTGAAGCATCAAGATGAGTTGAATCATCCATAGGACCATCATGTTCAGTGAAATTCATATGCTTTTCTTTTCCTTTTAAGGATGCCTTGTAAAGCTTATAAAGGTACTTTGGTGTTCGGCACACTCTAGACCAGTGCCCTTTGAAGCCACATTTATAACAGGAATCTTTAGGATTCCGAAGAGAACTTTCACGAACATCTTTTCCTTTATCATGTCTTTCTACATTATGCTTCATGTAGATCGCGTTATTTTGTGAAGCGTTATAAAAATGGCCACGACCGCGTCCACGGCCACGGCCACGTCCACGATCATGATTATATCTTCGTTCATAATTTTTAGAAAATGTAGCATTTGCTTCTGAAAATGCTGTTGAACCAGTAGGACGAGACTGATGATTTTTGATCAAAAGTTCATTATTCTTCTCTGCCACAGAAATTAGTTCAGAATATTTCTTAAAACCACGCAACCTATATTGTTGTTATAGTGTTATATTAGATGCATGAAATGTGGAGTAAGTTTTCTCCAGTATTTCTTCATCTGTGATATCCACCTCACAGAATTTGAATTGAGATACTATTCTGAACATTGCAGAGTTATAGTCGCTGATTTTCTTGAAGTCTTGGAAGCGCAAAACATTCCATTCATCACCCGTGGAAGGGAGCACAACTTCCTTTTGGTGATCAAATCTTTCTTTGAGTTTTTTCACAAGACACTTGGGCCTCTTATTGTGAAATATTCACATTTTAAATATTCATCAAGATGTCTGCGAATAAAGATCATCACCTTTACCTTATCTTACAATGATATAGAGTTTATCTCTTTAATGATTTCAGTGACACCCAATGATTCGAGATGCATTTCTATGTCAATAACTCAAAACATATAATTCCTTCCCGCGATATCAAGTGGAATGAATTCAAGCTTTGCAAAGTTTGACATGGTGATAACTATAATAAAGTATAAAAATAATTAGAATCACAATATTTTATTTCACAATAAAATAGTAAAACTTACATTTCAATCTGTTGACACTTAAAAAAGACAAGATTCTTATTGGTCCGAACAATGTCTAAACTTGTTGACATTTACAAAAGACAAGTGATAGACGAGCTGAAGACTAGTTTTCACCCATCTCCGAGGGACAGGGAAGCAACTTGGACTCCACTGATCCAGCAAGCAGACAGTGAACCCGGATTGTTTCTGAACAGACCTCAGTAGGTCCAAGGTTTGTGGGCTAAGGAAGGGGTGATAAAATCCCCACCTTATCTTTGTTATGGGATTTGCCCTTAAAGTAGATTCGTGCAAGTGTACGATGTAAACAAACAAGGATCACCCAAAGCGTAATTAAACAAACAAAGTGTGATTCCTAGTCAATATGCAATGCTTTACGTACCTTGTCCCCCGCACTCTTCAACAGTAAATTGAAAGAAATTGAAAGACACGTGCCTATAATGCAAGATGTCTAAACAATTTTTATCAACAATTACAACCAATCTTTTACTGTTGATTAACAAATATCAGGTGAAGAATACAAGATTTCAAGTATATAGGCAGCAGTTTTTAGCAAAGCAGAAAGCCCTGCAGAAAACAGATTAGTAATGAACTCCTCTGTGCCGCGTTTCCACGGCAAAACTTGTGGATCCGCGGCACTTTGGAGGGATCCTGGTCTCTGCTTTCGAGAGCAGAGGCCCAGGTCCACTTATATGATTCTGCTGTGCAATATATCCTGTATCTTCAACCTGTACCTGCAACAGAGAAGATATATCGTTTAGTTTCTCACTTTTAAGAATACCGTTACTCTCCCCGGCAACGGCGCCAAAAATTGATTGGTAAAACTTAGGTATATGATGTTAATTGCTCAAGAATCAGGTATTTAAAAGATGATTTATGGTTTAGAATTCACCTTTGATCTTGTTTACTTCGAATATGTGATGGTTATACCTTGTTCCAATCTTTCGTTATAGCAAGTAGCTATATCGAGTCGTACCACAAGGAGAGCAAGCGTAGAAGCTTCACGATACTAGTGAGACAAAGAAACGATACCTCTTCTTTGTTAATTACACAAGAGCAAGCAATGTACAAGAAATGGTGGCTTGATAGTGCATTGTGAAAAAGAAGTGAAGTGAACGAAGTGTTTTGCAAGAATGAAGTGTGATGAAGTAAAGAAAAGAATACTAGAATAAAATGTGTAAACTCTTTTGATTAGAAATATGCATGGCTAGCATTACTACACCTCCTTGCTAACATACTAACTCTATTGTTGATTGCAAGATTGTCTCATCAAGAATCATAGACAATTGAAGGTAACTTGCATGTTCAAATGTGGTATTCCTTCTTGAAGACTAGTGTTCCTTTTAGTTAGTTAACTAGAAGCCTCTTCTTGAATCTTAGGTTCTCTTACTAGGTGTACAATGAGGAACTATAGGCTTGATACTCAATTAGTGTAAAGGTTAGAAGAATCAAACTCTTTTGGACTTCAAAGCTTAACTACAAAGTTAGCATTGAAGTGCATGAGTTGATCTTGCTACACAAGTGACACAACCATGGTATTCCATCCTTTTGATCCAATCAAATGCTCTTTGTAAGAGACACACAATTCATCTAGAGATCTTACAAGCAATCACCAAAGGATACATCAATACTTCATTGGAATTCACAAGAAACATAGAATCATGCAAGAATTGAAGTATACAATCAACTAGAGCTAGTAGTAGCTAGGTGAGTCTTAGCTAGCCATGCAACTAGAACTTAGCCCTCCATTACACTTACAACAAAGCTAGAATTCTCCATGAAAGTAAAGATCTAAGCAATTAAACTAAGACTAGAATTGAATACAAGAAATTAAAGCACAAGAAGAGAAAGCATACTCAAGTTTAGCAAATAGAAGAAGAAAGCTCCATTGATGAATCTTTGCTTCAAGATTGTCACAAGTCTTGATTACAAACTCTCAAAGTGAAGAACTCTCTCTCAATTTGGCTACAAACTCAAGGAGGAAAGAGAGAGAAGCTAAAAACCTAAAACAAAATTACAACTAATCCAAAATTTTCCCTCTCCTTTCACTGGGACTCGCGCAGATCTCTGGCCAGGTATTTATAGGCACTTTTGAGAATCCCCCAGAATCTTAACTGCTGGCACGAAATCCGAGGCTCAACGGCCCTGGGATTGCCGCGGATCGCCGCGGGATTGCCGCCAGATCCGGGCCGTTGAGCCGGATCTTTCTGGTGCGATCTGTTGGTTAGGTTGTTGGCCACGTGGACTGGTTGGATTTTGCAGTTGGCGCTCAGATCTTGGTGAGATCTGGTTTGATCTTTGGCTAATTTTAATTAACCCCCTTAATTATCACTAATTAAGGTGGTTAATTACTTTTCTTCTTTAAAGTGGAGATCTGCAAAATTAGAGAGAATATGGGTTAAAAATCATATTTAATATACAATATGCAAGGTATAAAGGTGGTATAAAATGCAAATATGTGTAACAATCACACCCCCCTACCTAGCTTTTGCTCGTCCTCGAGCAAAAAAATAAAAGAAAAAGAAAGAAAAAAAATCCTAACTAATTATTACACCACTTTCGTAGGTGACACGATTGCACTGAGCACGTGCAACAAGCCGTTAAACCTCTAGGTTACCCTAGAGGAGGAGTGTTGTCTCCTGAGGGTTTTCAGTGGATTACACCCACAAAATCCAAAAAGAAAAATAAAATGGGTTAGTGAAATTTTTGATCCATGCTTTAAAGATTCTAAATTGACCTATAGGTTTCAGGTTACTCTTAACTTTTCATTCTTCTTATAAGTATCTATTTAGAATTTTGTTTTCAGCTTAGGTTAAGATTTTGGGGAGAAGATCAAAAACCGGATTTTGCATCAATCCTAGGATATATATATCTATAAATATGAAGGATCTCTCTCAGACTAAGTTCATTTATTTTCTTATATACATAACAATTTTTTTTTTTTTATATGTATATACAATTTTTATTTATTTACATTTCCTTATCATCCTTAGGTATTCTAGTCTACCCATGTAGCGAGCTTCTTACCGATGACTCCCAAACCAGATGGTTTTAGGGCACCAGATGAGAATACATCCCTCGGGTTCGAAGACTCGAGTAAACTCAGTACTTAGGATTTTAAGGACTTAACCACCTTTAGGCGTGACCGGTAATGCTTCTTGAGGCACGACTGACCAGCTTAATCAGTGGCTAAGTATTATTTTTTTCTTTTTTTTTTTTCTTCTTTTTTTTTTTTTGATCACTTTTAGGCGTGATTGGCAATGCTTCTTGAGGCACGACCTACCAGCTTAATCAGTGGTTTTTTATTTATATACACACATTTTTTTTTTATATATATATGTGAATAAAGTCACAAAGTCTTTGATTAATCCCTCAATATGTTGAATATATATATCCTAAAGAAAGAATTAAAATCTAGTAATTTTTCTAATCCTTTATTACTTAACCTAAAATCCAACAAAATTCCTCTTTTCAACTTATAATTGGAAATCTTAGTTAAGGTCTTCCTTAATCCCTAAATTTCAATTTAGATTCTTTAAACATGGATCAAAGAATTTCTTCTCTTTTTTTTTTTTTTATTATAATTTTTTTTATTTTTCTAAAAGAAAGGTAAAATCTAAAAAGAAAAAGAAAGTGAAAAATCTATAAGAAAGATAAAATCAAAAAATAAAAGAAAAACCTAAGAAGAAAGTAAAAAAATTCTAAAAAATAAAAAGGCCTAAAAAGAAAAAATCCTATGTTAGTATATCTACCCCCCCCATACCTATCTCATGCATTGTCCTCAATGTATGTGAGATAAAATGATGCATGAAATAGGTAAAGGTGAAAAGTCACTCCCTCGTCCTTTTTGGACCCGCAGTGGTACTGGGTCCAGCTGATTGTGTCCTCCTCAGCCTGGCCTCGATCCCATCTAAACGAGAGGATATCCTAGATGATTCCTCCTCCACTTTCTTCCTGAGCCTGACTTGTCCCCGAAATATCTTCTTCATGCCTTTCCAGATAGTAGACATGAGGGCTTTTGGTTCAGTTGGGGGCTCCTGCCTCCAGAATTGGGGCTCATCTTCCACCTCTAAGCTTTCCTCTGAAGAGGACTCCACAGGTACAGTCTCAGGCATGACACTGGGTGTCCAGAGTGCCTGCAAGCAACTATTGTAAGCGCTTGTGGGTCTCTCTAGTGTAATCGTCACTCGGGCAAATGTCGAAAAAATGGCGTCGGACATGAAATGTCGACACAGACGTGTAATTAATATAGAATGAGAAAACTTTGCACCCCGAGTGCGAGAGGAATTTTCAATAATAGCACGGAAGATAGTCTGGTTTAAACAGACTGTGTGATTCTGTGTCATCAAATCATGAATAATCTGAAGCACAGGCCTGCTAAAGGTTGAAGTGTGATCGAGCCCAAGAATATTTCGTTGGATCCAACGTCCAACGCAGTGAATGTTTCTGAATGTAGATTGGGCTTTGAGCCCACGATCCTGGATAGTGCAGCGTACACCCATAATTGTTAGGTAATCGATTAAGGGTAAGGGGTCGCTAGGATGTGGAACAATGGGGGCATGAGTGATTTGTTCAAGCAGTGGAAGTGTGACCCAGATGTCACCATACGGCATGCGAGAGACAAATTGGTATGGGTCATGATTTACAGAAGCATAATCGATTGCATTGTAAAAAGTGTTAACCAGATCAGGGCAATAAAAGGCTTCATGTTCATGATGATCAAATACCAAAGTGTACCAATTATACGCGCGGATGCGATCCACAAAAATATGCCCATACCCCCCATGTTCATTAAAAAGTGCAGAAAAATCTCTCTCTACATACAGATTTGGGGCCATAATTGCTAAAAAAACAAAGGATTAAAAGATTTGAAATAAGAAATTGCAAACCACCCCCGGAGATCGTGGGGGAAATCCAACAGAGTAGTGCAGTAGGCACAAAGATGGCCTTGGGAAGAAGAAGTCTGGATCTGTGTTCAGCACTGAAAATCAACCAGAATGAAGCTTTCCGGCGCGCCTGAGGTGACAGAATGGCCGCAGATGGGCGGCAGGGCGCGGCAATTTGGAGGAGAGGTGGGATCAAATTTTTGGAGGAGGTTGGGTTTGGGAAGAAGATCTCAGATCTGAAATCACTTTCTCTGGTGAGGAAGTATGAAGTGAGGAGGAGATGTTTAAATAGGGTAGGTAAAAAGTGGGATGTACAATTTTACCCCTAGGTCAAAACTTGAATTACCACCCTTGGTCAAAGCATTTTGAAAGATGAAAGGAATCCTAGGGAGGAAAGAGAAACCTAGGGATGTGAAATTCTTTTCATGCACAAAAATCCCAAAAAATTTTTTTATTTTTTTAATTTTTTATATTATTTACAAAAAATGTAAAAGAAAAATATTAACAAGTGGTGGTCCCAAAATGATTTTCATGAAAAATGCATGGGAAAAATATACAAATGGAAAGGTCACAAATAAACTGGGTCGTAAAGACCCAGTTCGTGAACATCTTGTGACAATGAATCTGTGGTAAAAAATGGCTTTAAGCGTTGTCCGTTTACAGTGAATATATTGCCATTGGTAGGGTCAAGAATCTCTATAGCTCCATGGGAAAAGACAGTTTGAACGATGAACGGTCCTGACCACCTGGTACGCAGTTTACCAGGGAAGAGGTGGAGTCGAGAATTATAGAGCAGAACCTTTTGTCCGACAACAAAAATCTTCCTGTGAATGGACTTGTCGTGAAACAGCTTGGTCCTGTGCTTCGTAATCCGAGCGTTATCGTATACTTCATTTCGTAGCTCCTCCAGCTCAGATAACTGTAACTTCCTGAGAACACCGGCTTTATCCAAATCAAGATTTAGTTGCTTTAAAGCCCATAGTGCACGGTGTTCTAACTCAACGGGCAAGTGACATGGTTTTCCAAATATAACTCGGTACGGAGACATACCGAGGACAGTCTTGTAGGCGGTCCTGTATGCCCATAAGGCATCAGTCAGTTTGACTGACCAATCCTTACGATTCTGTCCTACAGTTTTCTCCAGAATGAGTTTTATCTGTCTGTTTGTTACCTCAACTTGCCCATTGGTCTGAGGATGATAGGCCGTGGACAATTTATGAGTAATGGAGTATTTCCGCATCAAGGCTTCAAAAGCCCTATTGCAGAAATGACTCCCATTGTCACTCAGTATCGCACGGGGGGCTCCGAAGCGTGAAATGATGTACTCTCTTAAAAATTTAATGACAACTTGGTTGTCATTAGTCCGTGTAGGAATCGCTTCAGCCCACTTAGAAACATAATCTACGGCTACCAAGATGTACTGGTTGCCGTAGGACAGAGGAAAGGGTCCCATGAAATCAATGCCCCAGAGGTCGAAGATCTCGACTTCCAAGATGGGTGTGAGGGGCATCATGTCTTTTTGAGTAATACGACCCATCATTTGACATCTGTCACAAAGCTTGCAAAAAGTATAGGCATCCTTAAAGAGAGTGGGCCAGTAGAATCCACTCTGAAGCACTTTTTCCGCAGTTTTCCGTGGACCAAAGTGTCCACCGCAAGCTAATTTATGACAAAATGTCAAAACGCTCTGGTATTCATCCTCCGGAAGGCATCGACGAATAATTTGGTCAGGACAGTATTTAAATAAATACGGCTCATCCCAAAAGAAGAACCGTATTTGTCTCAGAAAACGGTGTTTCTCTTGTCCTGACCAATGGGAAGGAATTTGCCTGGTAGCAAGGTAGTTTACAATATCAGCATACCAAGGCTCTCCACTTAGCACAAAGATGTGCTCGTCAGGAAAGTTCTCGTTAATCGGTACTTTCTCATGGGGTGCGTTCGGTATTCTTGACAAATGATCCGCAACCACGTTCTCAACGCCCTTTTTATCTTTTATTTCCAAGTCAAACTCTTGCAAAAGAAGGATCCATCGAATCAATCTTGCCTTTGCGTCCTTCTTTTGCATCAAGTACCTCAGGGCGGAGTGATCAGTAAAAATTATGGTCCTGGACCCTAGCAGATATTGTCGGAACTTCTCTAACGCAAAAACAACTGCCAAAAATTCTTTTTCAGTGGTCGTGTAATTAAGTTGGGCATCGTTAAGCGTTCTGCTAGCATAGTATATCACGTGCTGCCTGTTTTCAATACGCTGTCCTAAAACAGCGCCTATCGCAAAGTCAGAGGCATCACACATAATTTCAAATGGTTTGGTCCAGTCTGGTGCAGATATTATTGGTGCAGAAGCAAGTCTATCCTTAAGCTCTCTCCACGACTTTCGACATTCTTCGTCAAAGATATAAGGTACATCTTTTCCTAGGAGATTTGTCAAAGGTCTCGCAATGTTGCTAAACCCTTGAATGAATCTCCTATAGAAACCAGCGTGCCCTAAGAAAGATCTAATGTCCTTTAAACATTGTGGTTCAGTGAGCTTGGTGATAACCTCCACCTTAGACTTGTCACCTCGATTCCAATGCTCGATATCTTGTGCCCCAGTACAATTCCGTGCTTGACCATGAAATGACACTTTTCCCAGTTAAGTGTCAAATTCTTTTCCATGCATCGTTGCAAAACCAGCTTAAGATGGTACAAGCACTGCTCGAAAGTATCCCCATAGATTGAAAAGTCATCCATAAAAATCTCTAAAAATTTCTCCACCATGTCCGAGAACAAGCTCAACATGCAACGTTGAAACGTTGCTGGAGCATTGCAAAGACCGAAGGGCATCCTATGGTATGCAAAAGTTCCGAAGGGACAGGTGAAAGTCGTCTTTTCTTGGTCCTCGGGAGCGATTGGGATCTGATTATATCCTGAATATCCATCCAGGAAACAATAATACTCATGCCCCGCCAATCTCTCCAACATCTGATCAATGAACGGAAGTGGGAAGTGGTCTTTACGTGTGGCGGCATTCAGCTTCCTATAATCAATACAAACTCGAATCTTCGTTGGAAGACGTGTTTGTATTAATTCCTTGTTCTCATTTTCCACAACAGTAAAGCCAGCTTTCTTTGGCACAGCGTGAACAAGACTAACCCATTGACTATCGGATATGGGATATATGATCCCATTGTCTAATAGTTTCATTATCTCAGATTTAACAGCTTCTTGCATAATAGGGTTAAGTCGACGCTGTGGATCTCTTTTCGGCTTGGCATCTTCCGTTAAGTGAATCCTGTGTTGAACAATAGTAGGACTAATCCCCTTAATATCAGCCATGGTCCAACCTATGGCTTCTCTATTTTCCCTTAGCACATTCAAAAGGTCCTCTTCTTGTTTTTCCGTGAGATTAGATGCAATGATAACAGGAAAAGATTCCTTCTCACCCAAGTACTTGTACTTGAGATGGCAAGGAAGAACCTTAAGCTCAACAGAAGGGACTGGATCTATAACAGGTTGCTCATGGTGCAAGGGAAGAACAGGGTTGGAATTCGTAGTCCTTTCAACATCTGATTCAACAATCTGGTCAAAAGTTAGGTCGTCAGCTTCTAACTCAAATTCCTCTTCAGAATCATATTCCACCTCCTCCACGTGTTCACTGGTTAATCCCTCTATCAAGTTAACATCAAAAGAGTCATTCTCCACATCCCTTGGCTGCTTCCCCAGATGGAAGACATTCACCCCCTTCGTCATATCTCCGAACGTCAGCCGCATCGATCCATTTCGACAGTTAATGATTGCATTCGCTGTGGCTAAGAAAGGACGTCCTAGAATGACAGGAGTTTGCGCTCTGTGGTTTTGTACGGGCTGTGTTTCTAAAACAACAAAGTCCACGGGGTAAATGAATTCCCCCACCCGTATTAAGACATCCGTAATTTCCCCCTTGGGAATCTTAACAGAGCGATCAGCCAACTGAATAGTCATCTGGGTAGGACGAAGGTTGCCTAACCCTAACTGCTGGTACACGGAAAAAGGGAGAAGATTGATGCTTGCGCCCAAGTCTAGCAAAGCCCTATTTACTGTGGTCTGCCCTATGATACAAGAGATGGTAGGGCTCCCTGGATCCTTATACTTTACAGGGATTGGACCATTAAGCAATTCACTCAGATTGGAAGCCAAAAAGACTTTCTTAGGGACATTTGCCTTTCTTTTCTTAGTACACATCTCTTTCAGAAACTTGGCGTATGATGGGACCTGTTGAATAGCATCTAAGAGAGGGACATTGATTTGTACTTGATTAAATATCTCTCTTATCTTCTCCATGTGAGCATTATTCTTATGATTTGTAAGCCTATTCGGGAATGGGGCAACAGGCTTATAAATTTGCTCATCAATTTTCCCTTTTCCTTTTGACTGGGACGTGGAAGGTTGTGAACTTGATGAAGGATTATCTTGCATGGGTTGAAGTGGAACAGAGGGTGATGGTTTTGACAAAGATTTTGGAGACTGATTGGAGACCTTGTTGTCTACTTGTTTCCCAGATCTTAGGATGTGAATGGCTTGGCAGTGGCTTTGGCTGGGTCCCAAGTCTTCGACTTCATGCAGAGGAAAATGGGCTCTGGGATTAGGCACAGGTTGGCTAGGCAGCATTCCTTTTTGCCTTTCAGTCAAGGAATTAGCCAACTGTCCTATTTGAATTTGCAGTTTATTCATATCCTGCTGCTGATTGTTCATCATTGCAGCTTGGGTTTTGGACAAAGTCTCAATCATCTTCTCCAACTCAGAGATTTTCTTATCTGAAGGATTGGGTGGTGGATGATTCTGATATTGGGGTGGAAAATTAGCTTGATATGGCACAGAATTTTGGAATGGTTGGAATCTGGGTGGACTCTGATATGAATTGAAATTTGGTGGGTTTTGATGGTAAGTGGGTGGATGTGCCTGAGCAGGGTATTGTTGATGTGGGAATGGTTGTCTAGACTGCTCAGAACCAGACTGACTCCAAGAGAAGTTAGGATGGTTACGCCACCCTGGATTGTAGGTCTTGGAATAAGGATTGTATGGAGGTCTGGTATATGCGGCATTTGTACTCTCCTGAAAATTTTGAGAGTAATACACTGGACACTCTTCCAACACATGATTCAGATCATGGCAGAAAGTACAACCCGGGTGGACCATAGGTGCCACAGGTGGTGGGCTGGCCACTCGTGATGGGTTGACTTGACTAACAGAATGTTCCCTTGATTCTAACAATTCAATCCTCTTCATTAACTGGGTAATCTTAGCTTCTGCAGCTATAGAGGATCCTATAGAGTGTAAACCAGATCTGGAAGTTGTTGGTGTGGGTTTCTCAGAGCAGGATTCCCACTGGATAGTTTTCTCCGCTAGAGCCTCAAAAAGGTCCCAGCCCTGGTCTTCATCTTTCTTAAGAAATTCTCCTTGACACATGGTTTCAAGGAGAGTCTTAGTTTGATAGTCCAGCCCATCATATATAATCTGGCATTGGCGCCACTTCTCTATACCATGATGGGGACACAGAGCTACTAAATCCTTAAAGCGCTCAAAGTACTTCCAGAATGGCTCATTGGGCTCTTGTTTGAATTGCATTATATTCTTGCGCATGAGGGCTGTCTTATGGATGGGATAGAATTTTTCAGAAAAACCTTGACAAAGTCATCCCAAGAAGAGATTGAGCTGACAGGAAGACTGTACAACCACTTCTTCGCAATATCCTTTAGTGCAAATGGGACAAATCTAAGTCTCACAGCATCCTCACTTAACTGGGAAATCCTCATCATGAGGCATACTTCTTCAAACTCTCGTATGAAGATGTAAGCATCCTCAGATTCTAATCCGTGAAATCGTGGAAGAGTGTTTATGAACTGAGGTTTCAACTCAAAATTATGGTCGTTAGTGTCCGGGAGGAGAATACAAGAAGGAATCGATGTGCGAATAGGATAGAACTTGTCCTGCAGTGACACGTTGGCAGTCATGATTGTGTCGAGTGGTGGTGTATGTGGCAGTGTAGAAACTCTCACAAGCCTCGCAGAAATTGGTTCCCTATACCACTCTCGCATACAAATACACAATCAACGTGCACCTTTCAAACAAGCGGAAAATGAAAAATAACAGTCAAGAAAAAGAAAAATCAATCCAAGCTTTCTAGGGTTTCTGGTCCTAGGTGACTCCTAAATAGACTATCCACAGGAGGTTCGGTGCAGACACTGACTATAAGCAAATCGGCCAGGGAAGGGTAAGGTTGGTGGGAGGTTTTCCGTCCGAAGACGTTCCTTAATTAAGTAACCAGCAACCTTCGGGCTTTCGGCCCTCAACCCCTTTCCTAGACACCGATTACACAGAAGTCACTTTCCAACACTTTTCCCCCTTAGGAAAATCTCCTAAGCGAGTCCGGATATCCCTAGGGGCCAACGTCTATCAATTTTTAATTAGAAGCTTAGGATTGTGAATGCGTGGGGAGAATGGTTTGTGGGCTAAGGAAGGGGTGATAAAATCCCCACCTTATCTTTGTTATGGGATTTGCCCTTAAAGTAGATTCGTGCAAGTGTACGATGTAAACAAACAAGGATCACCCAAAGCGTAATTAAACAAACAAAGTGTGATTCCTAGTCAATATGCAATGCTTTACGTACCTTGTCCCCCGCACTCTTCAACAGTAAATTGAAAGAAATTGAAAGACACGTGCCTATAATGCAAGATGTCTAAACAATTTTTATCAACAATTACAACCAATCTTTTACTGTTGATTAACAAATATCAGGTGAAGAATACAAGATTTCAAGTATATAGGCAGCAGTTTTTAGCAAAGCAGAAAGCCCTGCAGAAAACAGATTAGTAATGAACTCCTCTGTGCCGCGTTTCCACGGCAAAACTTGTGGATCCGCGGCACTTTGGAGGGATCCTGGTCTCTGCTTTCGAGAGCAGAGGCCCAGGTCCACTTATATGATTCTGCTGTGCAATATATCCTGTATCTTCAACCTGTACCTGCAACAGAGAAGATATATCGTTTAGTTTCTCACTTTTAAGAATACCGTTACTCTCCCCGGCAACGGCGCCAAAAATTGATTGGTAAAACTTAGGTATATGATGTTAATTGCTCAAGAATCAGGTATTTAAAAGATGATTTATGGTTTAGAATTCACCTTTGATCTTGTTTACTTCGAATATGTGATGGTTATACCTTGTTCCAATCTTTCATTATAGCAAGTAGCTATATCGAGTCGTACCACAAGGAGAGCAAGCGTAGAAGCTTCACGATACTAGTGAGACAAAGAAACGATACCTCTTCTTTGTTAATTACACAAGAGCAAGCAATGTACAAGAAATGGTGGCTTGATAGTGCATTGTGAAAAAGAAGTGAAGTGAACGAAGTGTTTTGCAAGAATGAAGTGTGATGAAGTAAAGAAAAGAATACTAGAATAAAATGTGTAAACTCTTTTGATTAGAAATATGCATGGCTAGCATTACTACACCTCCTTGCTAACATACTAACTCTATTGTTGATTGCAAGATTGTCTCATCAAGAATCATAGACAATTGAAGGTAACTTGCATGTTCAAATGTGGTATTCCTTCTTGAAGACTAGTGTTCCTTTTAGTTAGTTAACTAGAAGCCTCTTCTTGAATCTTAGGTTCTCTTACTAGGTGTACAATGAGGAACTATAGGCTTGATACTCAATTAGTGCAAAGGTTAGAAGAATCAAACTCTTTTGGACTTCAAAGCTTAACTACAAAGTTAGCATTGAAGTGCATGAGTTGATCTTGCTACACAAGTGACACAACCATGGTATTCCATCCTTTTGATCCAATCAAATGCTCTTTGTAAGAGACACACAATTCATCTAGAGATCTTACAAGCAATCACCAAAGGATACATCAATACTTCATTGGAATTCACAAGAAACATAGAATCATGCAAGAATTGAAGTATACAATCAACTAGAGCTAGTAGTAGCTAGGTGAGTCTTAGCTAGCCATGCAACTAGAACTTAGCCCTCCATTACACTTACAACAAAGCTAGAATTCTCCATGAAAGTAAAGATCTAAGCAATTAAACTAAGACTAGAATTGAATACAAGAAATTAAAGCACAAGAAGAGAAAGCATACTCAAGTTTAGCAAATAGAAGAAGAAAGCTCCATTGATGAATCTTTGCTTCAAGATTGTCACAAGTCTTGATTACAAACTCTCAAAGTGAAGAACTCTCTCTCAATTTGGCTACAAACTCAAGGAGGAAAGAGAGAGAAGCTAAAAACCTAAAACAAAATTACAACTAATCCAAAATTTTCCCTCTCCTTTCACTGGGACTCGCGCAGATCTCTGGCCAGGTATTTATAGGCACTTTTGAGAATCCCCCAGAATCTTAACTGCTGGCACGAAATCCGAGGCTCAACGGCCCTGGGATTGCCGCGGATCGCCGCGGGATTGCCGCCAGATCCGGGCCGTTGAGCCGGATCTTTCTGGTGCGATCTGTTGGTTAGGTTGTTGGCCACGTGGACTGGTTGGATTTTGCAGTTGGCGCTCAGATCTTGGTGAGATCTGGTTTGATCTTTGGCTAATTTTTAATTAACCCCCTTAATTATCACTAATTAAGGTGGTTAATTACTTTTCTTCTTTAAAGTGGAGATCTGCAAAATTAGAGAGAATATGGGTTAAAAATCATATTTAATATACAATATGCAAGGTATAAAGGTGGTATAAAATGCAAATATGTGTAACAATCAATAGGCTCCATCGGAAAATTCTTTGCGGAGTCAACACGAATGGTCGGCCCGCTTTCGCTTGCCGAGTCTCCCGTGGACCATCCAATAGAGCTGGACGCTATAGGACTTCCTTTCGAAGTCCCAGCGCCCGAGGGACCAATGTCGGCCGCATCACCTCCGGACTCCTCCGGGCGGGCAAAAGAACCAGCCTCAGTTCCATAAGTAAACAGGGGATCATAATGTCCCCCTTGCTCTCCAGCGGCCTCAACTCCTGTATCAAGAAGCAGATAATAAGCGGTCCAGAACACATGGAAGATATATTACAAAGACGAAGCTGATCTTACCTAAGTCCGGAGCAATTTCACCATTAGTCGGTTCACCAACCGATGGTTCAACTACTAATGGGACAAGAGGAGGAACCGCCACAGATGGTTCGCCCTCTACAACGACCGTGGGAGCTTGGCGACGGGACTTCTTCACCAACTCCTTCCTACGAGACACACCTGTCCGTTTGCGCTTGAGAGGGGCATCAGAGCCTTCCTTCTCGGCTTCTTCTACATGTCTTGGGGGAATTGTCCCCATCACGCCGGAACCAGCTGCAAGAGTCTCGGCACCAGCCTCTGCTTCGAAGCGAGGACTTTCCGCATCCGAGGCTTCGCTGTCATCCACAGCAACGAATTCCTCCATGCCTGGGACGCGAACCCTCCTACCTTCCTTTCTCTCAGAGACGGACGCGAACCCTCCTACCTTCCTTTCTCTCAGAGACTTTCCGCTTTAGCCGCTGAGAAATTAACTTCACACCAGAGCTGTTAGCCTTGAATCCAAGGGGTGTGGAGTTGGAAGTTGCGTACCACTGGCAGAAGCACAGGGTCATTAGAAGATTGGGAGTCCTCAACGGTGTACGCAGCCGCGCCCCAGTACAACCCGCAATGAAGAATTGCCAAGCACGGGCCCCATCAATAAGGCTCCCCATGAAAGCCAGATTGAGATTCGGGTTGCCCACGTACAGTTGGTCATATCCAAACTGTCGAGCAAACCGACTTGGGACGTAAGGCTCCAAGTAGCAGCTATCCCCACTCCGGTATAATAGATGTGAAGGCCGGATACTGACCAGCCACTCAAAAACTCCCCGGCTCAGGGACGAATGCCCTTCCCCCGCATCTTTGAACTCTTCCCCATAGCCTGCACCCCGAATACGGGAAAAAACAGCGGAAGAGACTATAGACGTCATAGCGATGTACTAATTTACGGGCCTCAGCCACGTAAGTCTTCTGCCATGAGCATCCTTCGAATCGGCGGAGGAGCGCCATTCGAACATCTTGCGGGGGTCCTCTCCAGCTTCAATTAAAGAAGGACAATGCAAGGCGAACCACGCCATTAAGTAAGTATACGGCAGACCTATTCTGGGGTTAGGTCCGTCGCGGGGCGAAATGGTCCCCTTTCCACGCTTCGTCGTTGGTGGTCTGCAAAAAGCCTCCGTCAATGCACGAAGGCCTCTCTGGATACAGCACACCATGGCCGAAAGAAGTCCCAGAGGATGACCATGAACCAAACGAACAGCGGGCAGCAAAACATTCGGATGAACGATGTCACCCGAAGAAGACGGTACCACGCACCTCTTTAGCCAGACTGTTAAGAAACCAGCCAGAAGTGCCTCCTGGGACATCGGCCTGCGAGCCTGATGATGGAAGCTTCGAAGGACATCACCCTGCTCATAAGGACCATCGTCTTCCTTCACAACTAGATCCCCTTGGAAGTGCTTTTGCATCCGGTCATAGATGTCTTCATCAGCAACTCCACAGTGAGCCGCTTCAGGAGTGTTCTCCATATCTGGGAACAAATAATCTCCCCAGCTCTTCAAGCTACAGGAGGTTCCCTTACTGCCCCCATGCATACTGGAGCAAATGTACAGGTGGCACATTAACTCTCTGTAGGTCTCGAACAAGGCAGGCTCCTGCTTCTCCAGAAGAGCCAATTCTGCCTCGCACGAGAAGTATTCTTCATATGGGAGAGACCCAAAAGGCAGAGCAGAGACTTCCCACATCTCATGCAAGGCCATACCCAATTCACCAACAGGGGTGAAGAAAGTTCCCGAAGCTGGGCAATACAATTCAAAAATGGTGTAGAAGCACGCCACGTTCATCTCAATACCGTAGCAGGTCGCCCTGACGGCCTCATAGAGGTTTATCCTCTCCAGATTCTCCTCGAAATGAGCGAGGATGTATACAGTTAAATCCCTCCACCATGCCTTCGGAGGGTGAATCCAGCCTGGAGTCCTGAAGTCAGTAGCTAGGTAGTTCCCATTGACCTTGCAGAATTGGTTGCCAAAGGTCAGCGCCACAGCAGGATTCTCTTCCACTAGGATCTCTCGCGACACATTCCCAGGATGTAGACCCATTATGCAATGAGGAGGCCCCGCTCTTGCATAACCAGGAGATTGAAGCATCAATTTTTCTATGTGGACAGAGTCAGTACTCCGGCTCACGTCCCACGGCATCTTCCGAGCCTGTGTCACACTCTGGAAGGAAGACAAAGAAAAATGTCGCTTGTTGGATGGAAGGTAAAACTTCTCACCATCCAACTGGAAAATCCACTGCCCTTCCCCTGCCAGTAGTTGGTGATCAGGGTCTGGTGCGGCATCCCCGAACATAAAGTTGGGCTTCCTGTAAGTTCGACGGTCGATATCTTCAAGGGGAGCCGTAGTCAAAATACTTCTCGTGGTGTATTGATCACCACCATGAATAAGCGTATCTCGGATGACAGAACTCCGCTCACTAAACAGAGAAGCCTGCCCTTGAAATTGCAGGCTGATATTGTCGTCCGATCCCTGGTCATCCCGAATAGGTTGTTTAAAGGATTAGGAGTGTAGTGCACTGCAGAAGCAAAGAAGAATTATGATTAGTTCACCAGCCAAGCGAACACAAAGACATAATTTTCACCAAGGCATAGCCTCGCCCTTTGAGCGAAGCTAGCAAGGCGATAGCTTCGACAAAGCTTAGCCTCACAGTCAAGTCCGCATTTCGCAGAAAATGTCCAAGTGTTAGCTTCGCGTCGAGAAAGCTTAAGCAGAAGGTGGTACAGCCCCGAGGACTAACTTCGTCAAAAGGGCATTATGGTCATTAATCCTTTACGGCCACGATTGAAGGGACAGATCCGTATCCTGTTGTTCAACAGGACGAAAACAGCCCAAGTGATAGCTTCGCACGGAAGCTTAAAGAAGAACTGTTCAGTTCTTAGATCCCCGTCCGAGAAAATAAGAGAAATGCAAGGAAATGGATTCCCTAACAATACCAGATCATAATTTGATCATTTTTGGGTTCATCCAAAGACAGCCAGACATCGGCTTTAAAGGAGAGACGGCAGTCTCTAATCAAAAAGGGAAATATCCCTACCGGCGATTGGTCGTTCGATGACCGGAGGAGGAGAAGGGCCCTCCGCTGCAGAAGTTGCCACTTCTTTCCCCGCTCGTCTCTTGGGCGCCATTGAAGAGCTGCGGAAGCTTTCAAACCTTTAAATGGAGAGGAAAGAGGAAGAAGAAGAGTCAAAGGTCTATAAAAATTTCAAGTAAAGAGATCTGCTCTTTCTCATCCCGATCGAGCTTTTATAGGCCAATCAGCGCCTGAAACGATGCCTTGTAAACAGTACAGGCTGTCGTTTCGAATTAATTTGAAACGCCACCTAAAGCGCCTTCCCGAGAAGCGCTGATTCAGCCCCACTAAGGACTAACCTCGCCATGAGTCAAAGTGCGGACTTCGCACAAGTTCATCAAGAACTTCGCCAAAAGGGTTACCTTAGCCCGCTAAAGGCACAGTTCGCCGATATGCCAGCATCGTGCGAACCTCATTCAAAAAGGACCCTGTTCTTAACTCTGCACAAAGTTTAGCCCCGCTATGGCCAAATTCTCAATGAAGGAAGGCAAAAATCAGATGAGTAGAAAATGAACCTTCATTGATTTAAAAGAAAAGGTACATTGATATTACATCAAGGTTGTGTTTCGTACAACAGATTCGGTTGCTCAGCAAGATCATTTGCGCAAAAGGCATACAAGTGGTTTTATCTGCTTCCAAACCAGACCAACTGGACACGAAAGGCCTTCCTCCTGCACAAGGCCGTAACCAGTTGTGCCACAAGGACAGGGCCATAATTTTCCACATAATGGCAGATTTTGCCACCAGGAAGCTGGATCACCTTTGATGAAAATTGGCAAACTTATCGCCGCTAACACGATAGATCACCTATAATGGGAATTGGCAGTGATGTCAGTGATCTCACAGGTGTGATGTCCGCTTTCCCGAAGCGGATCATCTCCAACGAAGCGGCCACCATCCTCACCTCAGAACGAATCATAAGAGGCTACCAACAGCCTCTGGGACACACATCGGCTGCCCCAGTTTGTTCCTCCTGCTTAAAAGTAAAGCTTCAACTGGGGAAGCATAAGGTAACTTTTCGGTCTCTTTCATCAAGTCACAAGATTGGCGAACATAGCTCACTGCAATGCAAGTCAGAACAGATTAGCAATTACACACGAGAGAAGCTGCAAAAACACTAAGTCAGATTCTTTGGGGCGAAGCAATCCGATTTCAGTTAAAGCAGAGGATAAGCTGAAAAACACCTAGAGGGGGGGGGTGAATAGGTGTACTTGCTAATCTAGTGAACTATATGCGCTAAATGTGGAAGCTAATGCAAATTTTGCAACACACTTAATACAATCAACAAGTGTAGCCGAATTCCCGCGAAGGGCTCTGGACTAACTCCTCTTGATTCCTCTTGAATGGGTTGAGGTGCTATGTGAAGCTCTTGTTGGTTAAGTATAAGTTAGGCACACACACAAGCAAGCTAAGCAAATAAGGATGAATAGCAATATGAATATATGCAAGGCAACACAAGCAAATAGATAAGTATGATATGAATGATGCTATGCACAAAATAAAGAGAGAGGGTTAGAGAGACAATGGATCAAACGCTAACAATAAGATATGTTTCGAGGTTCGAGCCCCTAGCTCTACATCCCCGCCTACACCACCGTGTAGGATTTTCAATCCACTATAGGAGTACCGAACATTCTCTCAATGCCACCGAGGAAATACAACCACAATCTACCTCTACCGAAGAGGGATAAGGCCCGTAGCCTATACAACTCAAACACAATCACCTCTACCGAAGAGGGATCCAAACACCACTCCGATCAACCTCTACCAAAGAGAGATACACAAATAAAAGGAGGGTTTACAACTTAGAGGCTTAACCTCAAACACTTCTCTTTTCTCTCTTTTCCACAAAACAAAGATCCTAAATAGATTAGGATAGAAGATAGCTCAAGTGTGAAAAAACTAAGTGTTTTTGGAAACAAGCAACAAAGAAAAACTACTTGGGAAATCTCTTGTAAATGATAGAAAATGAAAATCAATACAATCTCCCAAAACCCTAGTTTTCTTTGATTTTTCAAAAACCCAAAACAATAAATATGAGAAGTTTAAAGCCCAAAAACTCTTTTGAAAACTTGTTTAAACACTATACAAACTCTGAAATATTTCTTGTCAAAAGTCTTGTCAAAACAGCCCAAGAGATGGGGTATTTATACCTCCATCAGAAAACTAGCCGTTGGGCTGATGTGGCAGCCTGACAGGCTACCGGTCGACCGGCCCGGTCGACCGCCAACGGTCAGAAATGTGACCGTTGGGCAAACACGGTCGACCGGCACGGTCGACCCAAACAAACAGAGAGCACTGCATAACACACATTATGTAATGCATAAGAGGAGATGTGAAGCTCCCCCTACACACGTGTACCACATAAAGAAGAGATGTTAAGCTCTTCAATACAAGATACACTCATCATGAATCTATATGTAGAAGAGATGTTAAGCTCTCCTTGCATATAGTCAATACAAATCAAAAACTTTCGTATTTTTCTTTAAATAAAAATTTTAGATACCAATTTAAAACACAAGACATCTTGATATCAAAAGATAGTATTTTTCCTTTTAAAGTCATATAAACAATTGAAATGACTATTTTCTATCATAAAGCATGGGAGTGGAAAACTAAATACCAATTGAAATATGAAAATCGAATTTTCTCCCCCTTTATGAAATACCAACAAAAACTATGCGTAGGCTTGTAATAAGATACCAATTGAAAACTAAATTAATTGAAATAAAGTTGAAACTCAAGCTCTAGCATAAACAACATTTGTGAAAATTTATATCTTGAGCACAAATAAAACAAGTATTTGTGTATGAAATAGAATGAGTACCACTCACCAATAGATGATACCAATTGAAAGTATACATACACAATAAACATATGAGTATACAAAAAGATCAAAATGATACCAATTGAAAGAGTTCAATGATACCAATTGACATAATAATAAGTTCAAGTGTATACATCATATTACTATACCTCCCAATCATGGTTCAAGTTTTAATGATTTTCACTTTAAAGGCATACATGAACATGATCTCCTATCCATCCTCCCATAAAGGGTAGGGGTTTTCAAAAATAGATTTGAAAAATAAGCTTTGTTTGAAAAACTCTACCAAAATGAAGAATACCGTAATTAGTTAAATGGAAAATCTTTTAAACTAGTACGAAATCCTTCAAGCAAGGAATAAAACAAAATAGTTTTCATAAAACACATGTAAATCACATAACACTCAATTCAATAAAGTCCATACATGCTCATGAAAACATACTCATGAGAAATATTTTAAAAATGATGAGTGTACAAGTAATGTGTGACATGGCATTATGAAATTTCCAATTAAGCTCAATTATTCCTTAAACATGAAAAACATGAAAACATGAAAATCATCTAAACTATTTAATCTTCAAGGTGTATGTATGTCTTATACAAACTAAAGCATACATACATATCCAAAACACAACGAGTCCACAAAATATATACATGAAGGCACGTGGCTCAAAAGGGATAAACATGTATATCTAATAGTTTGGACAAGATAGACATATACATGAAGTTAAACAATTAAACACAAAATCAAGAAAAAAAACTAAATTTTCACCAAAACAAATTTCATTTCAAGGTATATGTATGAATTGTCAACACAATAAGTATACATACATATCCCTAAACACAATTGAGTCCATATATAGATTTGCATGAAAGGCAAATGACTCAAAGGGTATACATGTATGTCTTAAAGTTTGGCAATACAAACATATACATGAAATGAAACACACAATCATAAAACAAATCCAAAAATAGGAATATAAGTTTAAAATGCATGAATCATCAAAACTAGACTATACTAGCACATCTAATGGGTTCAAATAAGCGTTCAAGCACAAACATATATAGATTTATTTGTGGCCCACTATATGCACAAGTATATACCTAGTTTTAGTGAAAACTAACATCTAAACATATATTCAAATCATGTAGCATCAAAACAAGATAAAAATCAACATGATAGACAAAAACATGATTATTATGAATATCCACATGTTATTAGAAATATGATATACGCAATATCAACCAAATAGTGAGAACACAAAAGAATTTATCCATATTAAACATGGGTGTCTCAAAATGACTAAACATGTATATCACAAGTCTAATAAGCATGGCATTTTCATACTAATCACTAAACAATGAAACATGCTATAAACAATGAATATGAAAAGCATGTAAACAATAAATAAGGAGTTAGGAATTCGATACCAAAACCAATGAGGGCACCGCTCTAGTTCTCCAAAACAAGGTGGTCTTCCCACTAAACTTCCCTTGAAAGTGATGCATCCAATTGATTTCCTTTAAGTACGGAATGCATCCACTCCAAGGTACCATCACTCTCACGTCATGTGAGAGCCCACACCTACATCAAATAAAGGAGGGGTGGTCTTTGGTACCCATATCTTATTGGGTCCATGGGGGTTAGTCCCTTCTCTAACCCAAACAAATTTATTTGCTAAATTTGAAGTATGTATTCTATCAAAGCAAAATTTAGCAAGGTGGCCCTTACGTCCACAATGTGTACATGTGTACACATGAGAATACATAGTGTGATGGTGTCCGTGAGGAGCATGTGTATGCCGTGGAGGGTGTGCATGCATAAAAGATGGAACTTGTTTCTTTCGAAACAAAGTTTCCAAACGTGTGTGCCCTACTACACATTGGCTCAAAGTGGAGCCCAAACAATCTACACTCTTCTTAATCATGAAAATATCATTGTTAATCAAAAAAGAAGTGTGGCATGTAATAGGTGAAGTGTGTGATACTACGCTAGCATGGCAAACATGAGAAGAAATATCATTTTTCAAAGAATTATTTTGCTTTACACAAATATCTAATTCTTTGTAATAAAATCTATTTCTCTTTCTAAAGAATCATTACTATTTAAAACAAAATCTAATTTTGAGGATAAAAACTCATTTTTCTTTAACAAATCATCACAATCATTTTTATTTTTCAAAATTTTATTTTCATTTAAAGCAAGATTAAGTTGAGATTTTAATGAGTCCCTTTCATTAGCAATCTCATCCTTCTCTTGCAAAACAACATCAAGTCTAGAAATCAAATTTTTATTTTCATTTCAAGGCCTAGACTTTTCTTTTTCAAAATTTTATATTTTCTATTAATTTTTCACAAACTATTGAAAGTTCTTCATTTAAAGCATGGGCATCATAATCATCACATGAAGAACTAGCACAATCATCATTATCTAGTTGAGATTCCGAATGTACCTCAAGGGAGTCATTCCCTTGGACTGTATAGCATTGTTGCGGCTCGGATTCATCTCCACTAGATTCCTCTTCTTGTTGGATCGGCGTTTGAAGTTTGGAGGAGGTGGTGGTTGTCAACAAATTTCACACTGCAAAGGCGGAATCAAAGTTAGAAACACGCAAAAGATAATCTTTAGGCAATGTGCTTCTAATGGCCTCAAGGGCTTGTGCATTGGCCCCTATATGA
The DNA here is from genome assembly GCA_038442645.1 of Agave tequilana. Taxonomy (NCBI): domain Eukaryota; kingdom Viridiplantae; phylum Streptophyta; class Magnoliopsida; order Asparagales; family Asparagaceae; genus Agave; species Agave tequilana. Next base: position 51,809 of record JAVJIF010023571.1, read on the forward strand.
TAGCGATCTCCAAGATAGCATTTCTTGGTGGCCGCAAGAAAGACATGCAAACCTAGGGTCTTCAAATAGCTACTCATCATAACCTTCCAAATCTCAAGTCTAGAAATGTCAAACATAGGAGGGCTATCCATGAGGGCAAACTAAATGTGTGCAAACAAACAAATGCAAATGTAGATTAGCAAACAAATGGATCTCACTCCTAGGATGTTAAGCCTAATATCAGGAGCACTAGCTCTGATATCAATTGAAAAACACCTAGAGGGGGGTGAATAGGTGTACTTGCTAATCTAGTGAACTATATGCTCTAAATGAGGAAGCTAATGCAAATTTTGCAACACACTTAATACAATCAACAAGTGTAGCCGAATTCCCCGTGAAGGGCTCCGGACTAACTCCTCTTGATTCCCCTTGAATGGGTTGAGGTGCTATGTGAAGCTCTTGTTGGTTAAGTATAAGTTAGGCACACACACAAGCAAGCCAAGCAAATAAGGATGAATAGCAATATGAATATATGCAAGGCAACACAAGCAAATAGATAAGTATGATATGAATGATGCTATGCACAAAATAAAGAGAGAGAGGGTTAGAGAGACAATGGATCAAACGCTAACAACAAGATATGTTTCGAGATTCGAGCCCCTAACTCTACATCCCCGCCTACACCACCGTGTAGGATTTTCAATCCACTATAGGAGTACCGAACTCCTCTCTCAATGCCACCGAGGCAATACAACCACAATCCACCTCTACCGAAGAGGGATAAGGCCCGTAGCCAATACAACTCAAACACAATCACCTCTACCGAAGAGGGATCCAAACACCACTCCGATCAACCTCTACCAAAGAGGGATACACAAATAAAAGGAGGGTTTACCACTTAGAGGCTTCACCTCAAACACTTCTCTTTTTCGCTCTTTTCCACAAAACAAAGATCCTAAATAGATTAGGATAGAAGATAGCTCAAGTGTGAAAAAACTAAGTGTTTTTGGAAACAAGCAACAAAGAAAAAACTACTTGGGAAATCTCTTGTAAATGATAGAAAATGAAAATCAATACAATCTCCCAAAACCCTAGTTTTCTTTGATTTTTCAAAAACCCAAAACAATAAAGATGAGAAGTTTAAAGCCCAAAAACTCTTTTGAAAACTTGTTTAAACACTAAACAAACTCTGAAATATTTCTTGTCAAAAGTCTTATCAAAACAGCACAAGAGATGGGGTATTTATACCTCCATCAGAAAACTAGCCGTTGGGCTGATGTGGCAGCCTGACAGGCTACCGGTCGACCGGCCCGGTCGACGCCAACGGTCAGAAATGTGACCGTTGGACAAACACGGTCGACCCAAACAAACAGAGAGCACTGCTCTCAGACCCGGTCGATCGCCCGGGTCGACCGTCCCAGAGCTGCCAAACGTGCACAGATCTGTGCACGTCGGTCGACCGGCCCGGTCGACCGACTTCACCCCAAGTCGACTACTAAACTGACTTAGTCGACTGGATGAAGCCTGGAACAGAAAACTGGGTCAGAAAAATAGTATAAAATATTTTTAAAAAATCTTTTATCTTTTCTGAAAATTCCATAAAAATTATTTATCATTTTACTTTGATAAACAAACTTGTGATAAAAATTCAAGACATATATCAATCATATCAATTCATTTTTGAGTCTTGTAAATCTTATCAAAAACAAAACTTGTATTTTATCAAACTTGATTTTTCAACACATGAATAGGATAGTCAAAATAAGTTTGTTTAGATCTTTAAGCATGTATGTATAACTAGAATACATCTATTATACATATAAACCATGAAAACTTGTTTTGATCAATCATTCATGAAAACCAATTCCAAAACATGAAAACGTGTGTGTTTGTGCACTTGAGCATATCAACTATTCTTATCTTTACAAATGGATCTAAAAACACACTAAACTATGGATACCTAGGTCTTCTTGACGATCTTCATCTTCAAGGTGACTCGATCCACAAACACCGTGATCCATGAGCTAGGCAAGGTATGATCTTGATGCTTTGGCCCTGGAATCACCATGAAAAGCTTCTAAACTCCTTGTTGAAGCTAATCACCAACTAATATCTTGGTTAATGATCTGAAACTTAAACAACACAAGATTATTAGTAAACATAACTACATGAGTTAATCATCATCAAAACTAGGGTGGAAGGCCTTTGGGCCAACATAAGCCTCGCTTGCACAGTGATGATGGGCTAGCTCAGCAAATGCCAAGTCCTAGCCTCGCCTATATGGCTAAGCCAGACTGATCCTGTGGGACACAGTCTTAGCCCCACCTATATGGCAAGACTGGCTCAACTTTGAAGAAACTAAGTCCCAAGTTCTGCCTGTGTAGCGAACTTAACATGCAGTGATCTTTCTCTGATCAAGTCAAGATGATAGCTTCGCTGGGAAGCTATGCTGAAATCCTTAACATGCAACCAGCCAATTGCAAAATGAGGAACAAGGAAAACTAATCCCTGAAGCAGCTGTTAAAGCTAAATTAAGGGAGATGAATTCCCTAAAGTTGGTGAAGTCGTTGAATGATCAAGACTTACCGGTCCTTGGCCGGGTAATAACCAGAGTGGGCATCCCCACTAATTAAGAGATCTGAGTATCTCTCTCAACCAAGAGAAGAGAAGAAGAGCAGACCACTTCTCTTCAGAGGACCTCAAGTGTCCTATTTATAGGCCTCATGGCCTGAGCGCTGCCGCCTCAAGCGTGGAAGCACAATCGCATCTAAGGCATTTACTGCGCCTTGAGAAAGGGACGGTTTCCCTTGGAACCGTGCAAAGGAAGAAAAGTCTCCCTCATAAAAGGCACTCATGGCGCCTTGAAGAAAGGGAATATCCTCCCTTGGAAACGCGCGAGGAAAGAATATCTCCCTCGATCAGTGCGAGAGAAGAAGTAATCCTTCTCGTAACCGGCCCACGGCAATTGGCCTCAGAAAAGCGACAGATGTTCCAGGGCGAATCTACCTAGCCGTGAAAACTACCCAGACGCGAGTCTACATGATTCCTCGGCGAATCTACATCCCAAAGCAGGATCCAAAGCGAAGCTGAACTCAACCATCATGGCGACGTTCATACTCCATACACCACCAATCAAAGCAGTTCAAAGTATTTCAAAGTCTGAGCCATTGCAGACTTTCGAAAACTTTGAAGGGGGTCTTGTTGACACTTTAAAAAAACAAGATTCTTATTGGTCCGAACAATGTCTAAACTTGTTGATATTTACAAAAGACAAGTGACAGACGAGCTGAAGACCAGTTTTCACCCATCTCCGAGGGACAGGGAAGCAACTTGGACTCCACTGATTCAGCAAGCAGACAGTGAACCCAGATTGTTTCTGAACAGACCTCAACAGGTCCAAGGTGCTAGCACTTAGCATCACACGAGCCCAAAGGGATAGCCTCGCTTGAGAGGCTAATATCACTCGACTTCGCCTCGAAGCCATCCAAAGCCTCGCCAGGAAGCTAACTCGCAACTTCGCCACAGAGGACTTCCAGCTCCGCCAAAGGGTTTCTTTCGGACTTCGCCAGAAGCTGCCTCTAGCTCCGCTACGAGCTCAATGAGGGCAGCTCCGCCATTGGTCTGCTATGGGGTCAACCTTTGACCAATCAAATCTCCGGATGAGATCGGATCCAATCAGATCAAATCCAATTAAGATCAAACCGGAGATCAAATTCGGCAGTTGATTGCCACAATCTCTTGACTCTCTTAAAAACAAGTAAGAGGATCAGGAGAGATCTTTCAACATATGGAAAGAATCAAAACAGATCAAGAAGATCAACCGACCTGCCAATTCTAGCTTCGCAGAATCTTTTCTTAGCCTCCCAGCAAGGCTACTTTCCGGATTCAAACAGATTCGATTCAATCTGTTTCTATATTTTAAAGGGACAGTTTTACCCTTGCTCTCCCTATAAATAGCACGCCAGGGGCACAAGAAGGGGAGAGAGCAATCAATCGATCGAGAAAGCTTTTCGAAGAGGATCAGAGGGCTTCTTTCTTTCTCAAAAAGACCACACACGCGAAGAGGACTCCACAAGCAGAGACTTCTTCAAGAGGGCTCCACAAGCAGAGGCTTCTTCACAACGTACCGTGCGCTCTCGAATTCAGAGATCTTTTAGAGAATTTCTTTCTCTATCCAGGGTGTTGATACCCTAACATCGTCCTTCTTCTTAAGGAATCTCCGGAACCAGGCGAGAAGGAATCCTAATTGAAGGCGATTTTGAGAAGCAGCAAGAGGGTTCTACCAACCTTCTATTCTCTGATTCCCGGAACCAGGCGAGAAGGGAATCTCATCGCTCGCATCGTCAAAGGGACAAAGTGGTCGCGCGCTGACCAGACTCCTATCGGTACACTTCTCCAGAATCTCTGAGGAGATCTACTTGTAATCTTTTTAAGAATACTTATAATTTAGCTCCTCAAACTCTTTTTGTAAGTTTTCCCTTTTGCAAATATCATGGAAAACACAATCATAATTGCTACAAACAAAAGAGGAAAGGTGAACATTAAAATTAAAAGGCCCAGGTAAAAATTACTTGGATACATATCTACAAACAAAAGAATAGAAATATTGATGATGATGATGGCAATAATAAACTTCAAAAATAGACTAAGCATCATGCGAAAATCTCGAATACAAAGTTTGTTGAGATGATAAAAAATTTGAGAATGAAGAGAGATTAAGAAGTGAGTTAAGTGGTTTAAAATTCACTAATTTATAGAGTGAAAACTAGTCATTTTATAGTCGTTATAGCTGTTGGAGGAGAGAGAAGCAATTTGGATTTTATATAATAAAATGTTATAATTAAGAAAATGATAAAATAAATTTATTGTACTACATATATTTATGAGTTATAATATAGGCAAGACACTCTACTTGGTGGGTGTTTTGCAGACATAATTAATAAAGCAATAAATATTGAAATAAACATTGGCACACCACGCTACTTGGTAAACTTTTCAGTCAGCGTTTATACAGATATAAATAGCATAATATTAAAATATACAATACTGGTAGCTTGGGGTTTATTCCACGCAAGTATCAAATAGATATTAGGAAAGATAAAAACAAGAAATATTATTAGCTTGTCATAATCACATCACTTTACTATAAATAGGTGGCAGTGACTCCTTTCAAATATAGCAGTAGTGTTATATGAACATAATTAGTATAAAAATCTAGTTTTTCATAATCACATCACATTACTATAAATAGGTGGCAGAGCCTTCTTTCATTATAGTAGTGATGTTATACGAGTATTATAAGTAGAATAACTTGTCATTTTTACCTTGAGATAGCAGAGGTAGAGGCTGAGACTTGTGATAGGACTTTTCCTTGAGTAATGAAAGTAGAGCCTTGTGATAGACTTTTACCTTAAGCTAATAGAGGTAGAGACTTGTGATAAAACTTTTCCCTGGAGGCTGGGGAAGAACTAGAGCGCTCGTGCAGATAACGTGTTATAAAACTCTGAGAAATAACACTGAAACAGAGAATACTAGAGACAGAGTAGAAGTAGGAATTTTTATTGATTTCTGAAGTGTACATTGAAATGAATCAGGAAGGGCCAATTTATTGAAAAACTTTGGGGTACATGCAGTCACGATGCATACTTGCGTCATCGCTTGCATCATCGCATAGTAAATTTTACTATGCTGGTAGGTAGGCAGATACATTTATTACTACAGTTTGAGGAAACAGTCTTTTTTAATACAAATGGTTGTATCATATCGAAATCGATCAAATCAAATATAAGAAAGCAATAATGAAATCAGAATATGCAACATCGGCAAGAAATAGCCTATACAAAGTGAGTTTCGGCTCATATCAGCCGATCGAGCTCTAATGTGTTGTTGCGAGAGAGATCAAGAAGAGGGAGGGATTGCGATGAGAGAGATATTAGAGGTAAGAGAGGGGGGCGAGAGAGTGGGAGAGTACAATTGGGATATTTTGATGCAATATTTTTTAGCTTTAAAAACTACTAAAACTTCCATTTGTGCCATGTCTAAGTCCGTCTCATGGAGACCAATTAGCATGGACACATGGCATTTTAATGTTTCACTATTATCAAATTATTCGTCAATTTAAGAATAAAAGACTAATGACTTTTTGTTCTCATCTAAAACTTAATTTGTTAGCAAAAAAATGTTAGAAATTGTTTCCATGAACGTAGTACCTAATAAAGCTTTTTTTTGGATACTTGTTACATCTTTGTTAGTTTGTTAGAAAACATAAACTAAATTTTAATTATTTAACTTGGTATTGGAATATACTTAGTTTTGTTGAAATGTGATTCAAATTCCATCAATTATTCTAAAAAATGTCAAATTATCTGAAAATTTTTAAAATATTTTTAATTATTTTTTAAAAAATTGCCTAAGACCAAAATCATTGAGACGAAATTACCTACATGGCTGATTTAGATACGGAAAATTGTAGACTGATTCCAAGATTTCAAATGAGAAAAAAAACCCTTGAAATCCCATAGATATTCTCCCCAATTTTTACTCTCACCGACCCTTATTTCATTTTCATCTAAAGATGTGTGAGTTAGTAAACCCTTGTCATTACTACAACGAGGAAAATCTTTGGGTTTTCTCCAATCTCAGAATAGTCATTTGGCTCATAGCGTAATAATCAAAAACAGTAATCAAGTTTGGACCACTGTAGGGAAGTGTGTGTATGTGTGTGTAGACTTATGTCCTTCCAAAAGGATTTGAGCTTGAATCCTTCCCGCTCAAATTCAACCCTCCGACATTCAAATACAAAATCCACTCCGTAGAAATTGATCTATATTATTTCAGGTATTTATAAACCTAAAATCAAGTGTTTTGAATACTTTTTGCCCATCCATCGAGCAACGCGAAATGGACGGCCGAAAGTAGTGAGTTGGTTAGATCTATGTCTTTAGACATACAAATTCTCGATCCGGCCATTTCATTATGATCTACACATTTAAAAATCTCTACAAACTAATTTTTGATAGGTTTCAAATGTTCTACACCGTTAAACTAACTAACTCACTATTTAGGCCGTCCATTTTTTTCCTACTTAATGCATCGGCAAAAAGCATTCAATATACTTGATTTTTGGTTATAGATAATTTAAATAATATACATCAACTTAAACAGAGTGGATCTTGTATTCGAATATCGAAGGGTTGATTTGAGTGGAAAGGATCCGGGCTCAAATCCTTTTGGAATCACACAAGTCTCTCTCTATGTGTGTGTGTGTGTTAGATGTAGGAATAGATCTGACAACTAATCAATATTATATATAATAATATTTATGAGCATAATATTTTAGTATAACCCCTATATAAAGAATGTTAGTTCACTTATACAACAATTAGAGCATGTAGCGAATCTTTTTAAGATAATTACATCCCCCGCTATGGTGCTAACGGGTTACTGGACGCTGTTCTCCAAAGATACAACACTTCTTCACAGTATTATCAGTACCTTCACAAGGAATTTAATGCAGCAGATCGATGAAAGGGATAAGGCGTTGATTCAATTCTCTTCCTGACAAAGAGTATGAAACCTTCATCCTAACTTTGATCAATGGTAAATAAACACTTAATTACAGTGATGTGTCAGCTGCTCTTATAAATTATGAAGTAAGGAGGTAGGACAAGTTGTCTTCTTCTGAGGGTACATCAGCAGGGACGTTGATGGTAAGAGGCAGAGTACCAATCGGAAGGGTAAAGGTGAGCATGAGAGATCAAAATTCAGACCAGGGTTTAGAGATCTGAAGAAGAACTAGTATGCCTTCTGCAAAGAGATAGGGCACTGGAAGGTTGAATGTCCAAGGATCAAGGATAAAAATAAGAAGGAGTTGAAAACTAAGGCAAATCTCGCATAGGCGGTCAGTACTCAAACCACTACTTCACAGGCCAATGGATCGGACTCAGACTCATCGGTATTCACTTTCTCCATTAGTACTATTGTTGGCTACTTAGGAGACTCTAAGTGGATGTCAGATATAGGAGCTACCTATCATGTATGCCCAAATAGGGTTTGATTTTTCTAGCTTTGAGAAGCTAGATTGATGTTTCTTTATCATGGGTGATGATCATCTGTGTAAAATGGAAGGAATTAGTACAGTTCGTATCAATATATTTGATGGGATGGTACAAGAATTGAAGGAAGTGAGGTATGCACCTCAAGTAAAAAAGAATATTATCTCTATTGGTGTCTTGAAAGCATTGGGTCATGGAGTATCTGTTAGAGATGGTATTCTCAAAATGACTAAAGACTCGATGGTGGTGTTGAAGGGTCTCTGACGCAATAACCTATACTACTTGATAGGTAGTACGGTTACAAGGCGAGTGGCGACTTCTATTTTTCCAAATAGTGTTGTACACAGGTCTGGCATATGAGGCTCGGACATAGAGGAGAAAAGTCTTTGCAAGGTCCAGCAAAGAAGGAATCGTTGGAAGGTACATCTACCTGCAACATGAAATTGGGTGGACACTGCATTCTAGACAAGAAGACGAAGGTGAAATTTGGAACCTCTACTCATCACTCGGAAGGTCTTCTTGATTGTGTGACGTAAGTATTTGGGGACCTACTATGAGTGCATCACTTAGAGATCATTGGTACTTTATCTCTTTTATTGATAATTTATATAGGCATTATTGGATAAATCCCATGAGATAAAGATTTGAAGCCCTAGGTATGCTGGTGAAGTGGAAGAATATGATGGAGAAAAGACCGGTAGAAAGATTAAGGAACTCTAAATTGGTAATATTGAAAAATACAAGAGCCAATTTGTATAATTTTGCTAGAACACTGGTATTAGTACTCACTTCACAAATGGAATATAGGCGTTAGCTAAGGAGATCAACTACTCCTTGTTGGAGAAGGCTCAGTGTTTATTGTCTAATGCACGATTAGACAAGTCATTTTGAGCTAAGGCGATTGTATATGCTAGCCATCTCATAAATGGATTATCATCGACTGCAATAGAAGGCAAAACTCCATTAGATATTGGGTTAGTTGGAGCTGCTCAAGATTATGATTTGCTGCGAATATTTGAGAGTTGCCTACTTTAGTGCCAAAGATGCCAAGGTAAATCCACAAGAAAAAGTTTGTATTTTTGGGTGTCAAAAGGAATATGAAAAGGCTACAAGTTATGGGACCCCAAAATCAAAAGGATTGTATTGAGTAAGCATGTGCCGTTTGATGAGACTTCATTTTTGAAGTCTACCATCTTTCAGCAGGTGGAGAGATTGAAAATCAAGGATGTATCGCAGCGTATGAAGGTTGATCAACTCCACCACTACCAGTTGGTTCAGTATCAGTAAGGACTTCACCGGTGTGACACCGGGTGGGGATTATGTAGCCAGTTTTGATGCTGAATAGGTTAAAAATATAAATGAGAATGTCAAATTATTTGCAGTTATTGGAACCAAGATAAATCCATAAAGTAGGTGAAGAAGCATGAATCTCAAGTTGATGAGCATAACAAGCTCAAATTGAAGGTCGTTGTTCTCCATGATGGTATAAGTAAGGAGGTTCATATAACTCAGCCAATTCAGTCCGTTATTGAAGATTTAGTCATAGTTGCATGAGCTTGGTGAAGCTCGTTTGGATGAACAACGGATGGCTTGATCTCTTGAGCAAGGTACGTAGGCAGTCGTGATGGCACAGCCGTTTGGTAATGCAGCCCGTATGAAGCTATTTGGTGTATTTGGATTCTCAAGAATTGACAGTGAAAGCTGATTTGGACCTCACGCAGAGATGAAGTTGTAACGCCCCAATCCCATGGGTATGTACGCGTTATTGCGACGTATATACGCAAGTCAAAAATACCCTCACGTACATACGCTAAGCATCAGTATAAGCAAGAATCAGAGTACAGAAGTACAATGGTAATATACATTTTAGCAATAATAAACAAGTACACAGTTATCACAAAGTATGATATAATATCTCAAGAATATAAGATAACCAAGAAGCGCAGAAGCAGGATGTACAATATAAAATACGGGAAAAGTACTCACGAGTAGTAAGATGAGAATCTCGCGAGCCGAACAAGGGAAAGCTGGAAGAAGGAGAGTCTGGACAAGCAACTGCTAATCCATGCTTTCGTTGCGCACTCTGATTAGCTACAATAAGGCCACTACGATCCAGACTGCAGGATCTGGACATGATGATCCAGGGTTGTCAGCAAGCAACTCGGCGAGTACATATGATAAAGCCAGTTGGCATGCTCAAGCAGTCACACGTGTACATGATCAAGTGATGTGGTTCAAGCATACAGGTAAATACATGTATATCGATAAGTCTGAATCAAAAACATAAATGGAAAACGGTGTCGAGAGCTTAAGTACAAATAAACATGTGATAAATACATTAAGCATGCGATAAATACAAATATGGACAAAACTAGTTGTACAAGCTCAGATTATGGATTCACGAGATTGATACGTTAAGGGGATAATCTAAATAATGAAACCCTCATTTATATACCATATATCCTATGTCGTCATTGTCTGAGTTCATACAACTTGAGTTGCCCTCAGAGTAACAGAACTAGAGTGTGTCTGGAGTAATCATTGTGTCACAGAAATCATATGTCATAAGGCAGGGTGTCAACTCAGAGCATAATACCTGATTAAATGATTTATCACTATAACCGGAGAATATAAAGGTGTTGCATTTAAGTTTTTCAATAATAATAATCAGTATCGTTTGACATTTCAATCGCCTCCCTACCAGTGCCTCACATCACTGATAGTCCATACTAGAGTTCGCACTCTAGTAGAACTCACTCGGGTCTGATATGTGAGTACCAGGATCCGAACAAAGGAGAAACTAAATATCACACGTTTCTAATATTATTGTTGGTTGTTACATTCTTATGTTATTCATCCGATCTATATGCTTAGGTTTGTGTTACCGGTATACAAATATCTACTTATGAATAAGACAAGTTATTACGTGAAAACTGATAAATCTGATTGCTCATATTTATAGTGGGTTCCGTTTCTGCCTGGGACTACGGCTAAAGAGTTCAGGCTACTGCTTCAGGGGACTTATCATTACGCGCCCCACAGATACTTCAGAGATCAGGCTACTACTTCGAGGGACTTATCATTACGCGCCCCACACGACACTTCAGAAATATCCACCATTATAAATATGACATCATACCGGTACCATTAGTTTCCCCCATCCCAGTATAAGTTGAGTACTTTATTATATATCGTGTCCAGTGATAATGTTGACAGTGAATACACAGTAATCCAACATTTATGATTAGTCAATTATGGGGATAAAGAGGAGTATAGCATCAGGAGAATAATATCAGGAGTCTCCCTATTACAGGGGTTCAGGAATACAGGAGTTCAGGAGCACAGGAGTTCAGGAGCACATGAGTTCAGGAGCACTAGAGGTCTGCTAACAGTATAATAATCATGCCAAGTCCCTGTAAAAGTGATAATCATGAATATTTAATATAATACAGGTGTCAGGCATAACAGTATCCAGTCAGGTTCACAACATACGGTTAAGTGTACTAGTATTATGTGAAAGCATGTCAAGTAAGTGATAGCATGTCAATTTCAAGTATGAAATATAGGTGTCAGGTATCGGGTATTAAGTGATAACATGTCAAGTACCGGTATCAGATATCAAGTGTCAGAGACCAGGTGTCAAGTATAAACATATCTTTATCAGATAATTAACATGTCGGTGATACAGAGCCACAATATTATATGTCAGGCAATTATCTGGTCATATAATATGATACAGGAAATATATAGTTAAATATTTCAAACTCTTCACAATCATATCTATAACAATAACAATTTAATCTATTAATTATTTATGCAAAGTCGAGCAAAGCGGGAGCGTATCTAGGCATATCCAATGCAAGTATAATACCAGTTCAATGAATTATAATAACGGCCAACAGGTATTAATATAACATGTTAATTTTAGAAAATCACTCGCATATCATATATCAACTCGCATAATGACACATCATGTATTAAAAAGCAGGATAACAATTATTAGGCATTAACGATGGTAACAAGACATTAGCATATCAATAAATCATGCAATAGATGTTAAAATAGCAATCACTAGGTATGAAACGATGATAGCAAAGTACTCGCTTAAATTTATATCAAGCCCTAGAATAGAATTAGTAAGGCATGAAGCAACCCAAAGAAAGCACTCACCTAAAATCACCAGAAATATCGTAAAATCTCGAAACACCATAACACGTACACACTACTAATCCATATAAAATATATAATATATATATACAAATATTTAGAGAGAATGAGAGGGGGAGACAGAGAGATAGAGAGGATTAGTTTATAGAGAGAGCAAGAGAGAGAGAGTTGTAGGAGAGAGAGATGGGAGGAGTTATGTTTGGAAATGAAGGGGGTAATTAGGGATAAAGAAGAGGGTAAATAAGGGAAAAAAGAAAGAGGGGTAAAAGAGGAAAGAAGGAAAAGAAAGAAAGAAGAAGGGAAAGAAAGAAAGAAAGGAAAGAAGGGAAAGAAGAAAAGAAGAGAAGGGGGTTGGCTGGCTGGCCGGCGGCTCTGCCTGCCGCAAGCGGCCTGGGTGGCAGCGCCGCAGGAGGGGGAGGGTGTGGTGTAGGAGGTGGAGGTGGAGTTATGGTGGTTGTTGATGTTGTTGTAGATGGTGGTGGTTGGAGGTGATTGTGGATGTGGTGGTGTTGGTTGAAGTTGGTGGTATTGGGGAGTTGGAGGAGAAGGAGAAGATAGTGTTTGGGCAGTGGGAGTGGAGAAATTAGGGGTTTTGATGGAGAATTTTGGAGAAGAAGAGGATTAATGTGATGGGTTTATAGAGAAATTGGAAGAGATGGAGTGGAGTTTGAAGAGGAGGAAGTGGGGAGGGGAAGATGTAAATCACCTAGAGGGGGATGAATAGGTGATGGCTAATCTAATGGTCACTAAATGCGGAATTAAAAACTTATTGAACTAAACACCAAGTTTAACACAAGAGTGTAGCCGAATTCCCTGTGAAGGGCTCTGAACTAACTCCTCAAGATTCCTCTAAATAAGAGTTGAGGTGCCGTGTTGGCTCTCTTGGTTGAAAACTAGTGTTAGCAAACACACCCCAAGCATATAACAACTAAGCACAATATGTATATCAAGCATATAAAGATAAAGACAATAATAGCATGCAAGATATAAACAAGTAGGAGATAGAGAGAGATAAATAGCAAACACGGGAGATTTGTTTCGAGGTTCGAGCACCCTTGCTCTACGTCCCCGCCTTTACACTTGAAGGATTTCCTCTATAATCGATCCCACCGGATCACTCGGTGCCGCAACACCTACAAGCTCTAGGACTTCCTAGTCCCGTACACACCGCAAGCTCACTAGCTCGCCGAGGCCGCACCTCAAACACCGAGTCCACACACGAACTCGAAACAACCGCGAACGCACTCGTCCGCCTCCTCAAAGCAAATGAAGGAACTTTGGTGATCACAACTCTTGATCACCTAAAATCCTCTCACAACAAATTCCTATAGGTAGATATAGCAATGGATGGCAAGTGTTGTGTGAGAAAACAAGGAAAGAGATAGTGGAGGAAAACTTAAGAAAATCACTTTTAAAACACTCTTGATAAAACTTCCCTTTTTATTGAAATATTTGCTCCAAAACAAGTAGGGAAACCTCTAAATGGAGTTGGAAAAACTAGCTCAAAAACCACTTGAAAATCTTGTTGAAAATAGCCCCCAAAAGCCCTAATTTATAGAGCTAGAAAAACTAGTCGTTGGAGCTAGGTTAGCCTGACGGTCGACCGCGCGGTCGACCGCCAACAGTCAGATTTCTGACCGTTGGGGCAGCGGTCGACCGGTCGGTCGACCGAGACCCTAGAACAGAGAGCAGATCTCTCTGTTGGTCGATCGGCCTGGTCGACCGGGGCTTTCCAGAGAGTAGAGCTCTCTGGCGGTCGACCGTTCCGGTCGACCGGCCCTCCAGCAAAGGCTGCGTGCACGTTCTGTGCACGTCGGTCGACCGGCCAGGTCGACCGACTTTAAGCTCGGTCGACCGGTCCGGTCGACCGACAGAAGCCAGGTCAGGACATTTTTAGGGATTAAAAAGTTAGTCATTTTGGCTCAAATAAAATCCCATAAAATCATGAAAAATCTACAAAAATAGTTTTAATATTATACTTTGATAATCAAACATGCTTGAACAAAATCAAGACATGTTACAAACAATTTGAACTATTTTTATAACTTGAAAATTTTGGTTAAAAACGAAAACTGTATTTTTCCAAAATTTGTTTTTCCAAACTTATTTTTCCAAAACTTCTCCAAATACAAAAACAAGATATTTTAAACTCTTTTGAAGCATAGAGTGTATGGATATGATCCATTACACATACATGGTGAAATATCTATGTTTTTGACAATAAGCATTAAAACGGTTTTGGTTAAAGACATGTAAACTTTGAATTCTAAAAATCAAACTGGTATTTTTTCAAATGAAAACTCTTTTGTATTTTCCAAAATAAAAATTCTTTTACGAAAACTTATCTAAATCAAGAGTGTGTGTGTGTGTGTGTAAGATATACTTGAGCAATCCACCAACTATTCTATCCTTTACATTTTATCTAAAGACAAAATCTTATAAAACAAACCTAGACACAAGTCTTGATCTAGAAGGTCTTCACTTGAAGTCTTCTCATCTTCTTGACTTGGTCCAAACACGATTCAATGAGCTAGACTCCTCTTGAGCACTTGATGTGGTCTTGATGCACAAGCTCTTGAATCAAACCGTGTTAGCTCCAAAACATGACTTTAAATCCTTTGTTGAAACTACATACCAACTAAGATCTTGATCATGAATCTGAGACTAAATAAATACAAGATCATTAGTACCATAACTACATGAGTGTGTCATCATCAAACTAGAGTGATAGGCCTTTGGGCCAACAATCTCCCCCTTTTTGATGATGACAAAACTCATGGAGTTATATATGCATGGATTAAAGTAAAGCTTCAAGGAAGCTCCCCTTAACTCATGCATAGCACTAAACAATAAGATATGCAATGAAGGCTCATAAATATGTATGCAAATATATGGAGATAAACATGCATAAACAAGCATTAAACAAGCATAAACACATCAAATTCTTTTTCTCCTATTTGCAACATAAAACATATATGCATAAACATAAATACTTCTCCCCCTTTATGAATAAAGCAAGGAAAAAACATGCATATATAAAATCCAAATACTTCTCCCCCTTTTTGTCAATCATCAACAAAGGGGTTAAAGTAAAAAAAAATTGTTCTCCCCTTTTTTCAAAAGCAAAAATCAATAAAAGGGGTGACATTAAACAAATCAATAAAGGATATATGCGATATACATTCATGAAGAGGAAGACGCTAAGTTAGCTTCCCTACATATATGCATTACATGAAGAAGGGATGACAAGCCCTAATTCACATAACACATAATATGCAATACATAAGAGGAGATGTGAAGCTCCCCCTACACACGTGTACCGCATAAAGAAGAGTTGTCAAGCTCCTCAATATAAGATACACTCAACATGAATCTATATGTAGAAGAGATGTTAAGCTCTCCTTGCATATAGGCAATATAAATCAAAACATTTTTAATTTTCTTATTAAAAACAAATTTTGAATTTTTCTCAATAACAAATTTTGAGAATTCTTAGAAAATCAAATTTTAAGATATCATATAAACCAAAATTTTAGGTACCACTTGTAGTCAAATTTTAAGATACCAATTGTAAAATTGTAAATAAACATTACAAATTTTGAATTTTAATCAAAATTGAATCATATTGATACCAACTGAAAATTATTGCATATTTTTTATATCAATAAAAATATTAATTTTAAAACAATGCATAAGCTTATTAAACAATCAATTGAGATACCAATTGAAAATAAGAATTTGAATCGAGCTTAGCATAAATAAACTTTATGCTTTAAACATATAAACCTATTTTAAATTAAGCACAAATAAATCATATATATGTATGAAAATGAAAATACCAATAGAAATTGATATTATTTGAAATGTGAAGCATACATATATAAAACCAAAATATGAGTATCTACAAAATGAAAATACCAATTGAGATCAAGTATATAACTCATAACCTATCGCCCTTTATATGCTCAAGATAAAAGATTTTTCAATTAAACTTACAAAGCATAATCGCCCATCCATCCTCCCATGACGGAGTTGGAAGGGGTTTTCACAGATAGGGTTTGAAAATATTTTTATAGTGAAAACACTACCAAATGAAGCATACTTAACTAGTTAAAATAATTTTTAAAAAACTAGTTAAAGATCCTTCAAAACATGAAATTAAATCATATGTTTTCATGAATCATACCAAATACACAAGAGTTGACACTCAAAATCGATACAGCTCAAAAAGAATCATGAAATAAGGTCATGAATAAACAAATAAAGTGTGAGTGTACAAGAATTATGTGTTTAGCATTTTCCATGAAAATAATCAATGAAGCTCAAAACACAAATATCATTTTATCAAACAAATCTTGAAAATTCATTTTCATAAAAATTCATTTTTCATCTTAAAAACAAACTTCTAGGTATATGTATGTTTTTATCCAATCCTATCAATATGCATACATGTCCCAAACTTAAAAAGAGTCAATAATGTAAATTGCATGAAAGCAAATGACTCAAGGGTATACTTGTATATTTATTAGATTTGAATACAAAATACATATACATGAAGTAAAAAAACATGATAATAGGCAAAACAAGTGCAAATGAGGAAATCATCAAAACTAGGCTATACATGTGCATATAGTGAGTACAAATGAACGATGAAGTGTAAACATATATGAATCAATTTGTTGCTCACTACTTGTACATATATATCCAAGTTTTAATAAAAACTACATTTAAACTAGTATTTACCACATGAAGCACAAAAACATGAACATGCTAAAAATGTCATATATGAACAAGCATGTAAATAAATTAGGAGTTTAGAGATAGTTACCAAATCAAAGAACTATACTCTAAATCTCCAAAACATGGTGGTCGTCCCACCAAACCTCCTTGATAGCGGTGCATCAAATATGTGTCCATCATGTCCAAGTGCATCCACCATCAAGGCACCTTCCCTCTCACGTTTTGTGAGAGCCCGCACCTACATAAAAAACACAAGGTGAGGATTTTGGTACCCATTTTCTTTTGGGTCCTTGAGGGTTAGTCTTGTAAGGAACCCAAACATTTTTCTTATTAGCAAAATTAATATGATGTATCTTATCAAAATAAAACTTTGCTAAATGGCCTTTGCAGCCACAATGTGTACATTTGTATACTCTAGGATGCATATGAGTGTGAGTGTGGTCATGGCGTGTAAAATGTGCATATACACGATGAGGGTGATGTGCATGAACATGTGAAGCTTGTTTCTTTGAAAATAAGGACTCCAACTTCTTATGATTAAATGCACATGTGCTCAAAGTTGAGCTCAAACAATTAATTTTATTTTTCAAAAATTTAACTTCATTTTTATCAATATTAGTATGTAAAGCATGATCAACAATCTTTTTCTTTTTAGAAACATTTACCTTTTCCTTTTCAATAATTTTTCTTTTTAAAGAAGTGTTTTCATGCAAAGCAACTTCCTTTTGTTTTTTCACCAAAATAATTTTATTTTTCAAATTAGTATTTTCTTCACAAAGATCATTTAATTTAGACATCAAGAAAACATTCTCATTTTTCAAAGTTTCATTTTCTTTTTCAATGCATGCAACTTTATTTTTAAAAGAATCATTTTCTTTTAACATGCAATCAAAATTCTTTTTCATTTTCTTATTATATTTCTTAAGCGATTCATATTTTTCAAGAAGTTACTGACAAAAAGATGTAAGCTCATCATAGGACATATCAACATCTTCATCTAGCTCAGATTCGGTGTTTACCTCAAGGGGGTTATCCCCTTGGACCTTGTAGCACACGTTGGAGGTGTCACTTCCAACATCCGAATCGCTCCCCGCATAGTATTATTCTTTTCGCCAAGGGAGATGATGGTGTTCCATACTACAAAAGCCGAGTCAAGATTAGCAACCCTAGATAAATAAACATCATTTAGGGTAGATCTTAAAGCATGTAGGGCTTTTGCATTAGCCTCAATATTTTTGCCATTTAAACAATATGAATCTCTACTGGTGGCAAAATAACATGTATACCTAGGCCTTTGAGGAACAAAGACATCTTAACTTTCCAAGTTTGGATGCTAAGAATGTGAAAAATGGGAGGTGACATGAAATCCATAGTGTGTGTACAAATATTGTGATTAGCTATAAAATGAGGATCTTTAACTCTAGGTTGTAAGACCCAAATCAAGAGCACTTGGCTCTAATACCAACTGTAAATCAACTAGAGGGGGTGAATAGGTGATGGCTAATCTAATGGTCACTAAATGCGGAATTAAAACTTATTGAACTAAACACCAGTTTAACACAAGAGTGTAGCCGAATTCCCCGTGAAGGGCTCTGGACTAACTCCTCAAGATTCCTCTAAATAAGAGTTGAGGTGCCGCGTTGGCTCTCTTGGTTGAAAATTAGTGTTAGCAAACACACCCTAAGCATATAACAACTAAGCACAATATGTATATCAAGCATTAAAGATAAAGACAATAATAGCATGCAAGATATAAACAAGTAGGAGACAGAGAGAGCAATCGCAAACACGGGAGATTTGTTTCGAGGTTCGAGCACCCTTACTCTACGTCCCCGCCTTCACACTTGAAGGATTTCCACTATAATCGATCCATCGGATCACTCGGTGTCGCAACACCTACAAGCTCTAGGACTCCCTAGTCCCGTACACACCGCAAGCTCACTAGCTCGCCGAGGCCGCACCTCAAACACCGAGTCCACACACGAACTCGAACAACCGCGAACGCACTCGGCCTCCTCAAAGCAAATGAAGGAACTTTGGTGATCACAACTCTTGATCACCTAAAATCCTCTCACAACAAATCCTATAGGTAGATATAGCAATGGATTGCTCAAGTGTTGTGTGAGAAAACAAGGAAAGAGATAGTGGAGGAAAACTCATGAAAATCACTTTTAAAACACTCTTGATAAAACTCCCCTTTTGATTGGAAATATTTGCTCTCAAAACAAGTGGGAAAACCTCTAAATGGAGTTGGAAAAACTAGCTCAAAAATCACTTGAAAATCTTGTTGAAAACAGCCCCCAAAAGCCCAATTTATAGAGCTAGAAAAACTAGCCGTTGGAGCTAGGTTGGCCTGACGGTCGACCGCCCGATCGACCGCCAACGGTCAGATTTCTGACCGTTGGGGCAGCGGTCGACCGGTCGGTCGACCGAGACCCTGGAACAGAGAGCATATCTCTCTGTCGGTCGACCGGGGCTTTCCAGAGAGCAGAGCTCTCTGGCGGTCGACCGTTCCGGTCGAAAGGCCCTCCAGCAAAGGCTGGCGTGCACGTTCTGTGCACGTCGGTCGACCGGCCAGGTCGACCGACTTTAAGCTCGGTCGACCGGTCCGGTCGACCGCAGAAGCCAGGTCAGGACATTTTTAGGGATTAAAAAGTTGGACATTTTGGCTTAAATAAAATCTCATAAAATCATGAAAAATCTACAAAAATAGTTTTAATATTATACTTTGATAATCAAACATGCTTGAACAAAATCAAGACATGTTACAAACAATTTGAACTATTTTTATAACTTAAAAATTTTGGTTAAAAACGAAAACTGTATTTTTCCAAAATTGGTTTTTCCAAACTTATTTTTGTAAAACTTCTCCAAATACAAAAACAAGATATTTTAAACTCTTTGAAGCATAGAGTGTATGGATATGATCCAACACATACATGGTGAAATATCTATGTTTTTGACAATAAGCACTAAAACGGTTTGGTTTTGTTAAAGACATGTAAACTTTGAATTCCAAAAATCAAACCGGATTTTCCAAATGAAAACTCTTTGTATTTTTTCAAAATAAAAATTCTTTTATGAAACTTATCTAAATCAAGAGAGTGGTGTGTGTAAGATATACTTGAGCAATCCACCAACTATTCTATCCTTTACATTTATCTAAAAACAAAATCTTATAAAAACAAACCTAGACACAAGTCTTGATCTTGAAGGTCTTCACTTGAAGTCTTCTCATTTCTTGACTTGGTCCAAACACGATCCAACGAGCTAGACTCCTCTTGAGTACTTGATGTGGTCTTGATACACAAGCTCTTGAATCAAACCGTGTTAGCTCCAAAACTTGACTTTAAATCCTTTGTTGAAGCTACACACCAACTTAGATCTTGATCATGAATCTGTGACTAAATAAACACAAGATCATTAGTACCATAACTACATGAGTTGATCATCATCAAAACTAGAGTGATGGCCTTTGGGCCAACAGAAGAGGGAGCTTAGGGGCGGGGGCGCTGGTTAGGGGGTGGCGACACTGGCTAGGGGGCGACGGTAAAGGAGGTGGCCATTCAAGGAGGAAGAGTGTGTTGGTGGGAGAGAAGGAGAAATGGAGAAGATAGGGAAGGAGGAAGGAAATAAAGAAAGGAAAATAAAAGGAAAGAGAGGGGAGGAAGAGTATGGTGGAGAAGTGGGGGGGAATGGCTACAGCTGCTGGTGTTATCATTCGTTGGCAGGGAATGGGGGGCATAGGGAGCAGGTGGAGGAAAAGAAGGAAGAAAGAGAAGAAAAAGAAAAAAAAGGAAAAAAAAGAAAAGAAAAATATTAAAATATATAATTAAAATGTATTATTAAATAATTAATGAGTAGGATAAAATAGGAGAATTAAGTAAAGGAGAGGAGGAAGAAAAAGTAGAAAGAAAAATAGTCGATAAATAATATTATTATTTAAATAAGGTAATTTTGACTGTTTTAGAAACAATCCAAAAACTTCTCAAAAAATAGAAAATATTATTTTAAGATATCTGGTGAAATCGGATTCAAGAAATTCAATCTGATTTTCAAATTAAAAATCCTGCAATCTTCTAGCGATATTGTCCGACAACAAAGTTGGTGGATTTTCGATAAATTCAGAAAAATCTCCAAATGCATGTAGATAGAAAATAAGATTCTAAGAAGTATGTGAAAGCTACTTTTAGAAATTTAACTCCATTCAGAAACTAAAAATCTGGGAACCGGTCAGCGACACTGATCGACACTGGCATTGAAGATTTTGCAAATTAATTCTGAAAAAATCCAGAAAATCATGAAAAATTTAAAATATTAGAAAATAGTATTTGAACTAAAATTGATCAAATTGACTACTGAAAAGATAAATCGAGCAATACACTAGGATCGGGCCCCCAGTTCAGACTAGGGCTGACTCCGAGTCCAAGAATTCGGATCCAATATAAAATAATCACACAAATAATCATAAAACAAAAATAAAAATAAACACTAAATTGAAAAATATGATCAAAAAATCAGAATGTGAATCTAAGTACGTATTCCGGAACGGAGTGTCACATTCCATCCACTTACAAAAATTTCGTCCTCGAAATTTCGATAAGGGGACATGAACTCAGAAAGAGTAGAGACAAGGATTATACCAATCAAGATATTAACAACTGAGGGGTAATTCACACAAATTGATTGCACAGTAAACTCGGGACTTAAACATTTCTGCACTTTTGCTGTATATATCCTCTAACGGTGCCAGAATAATACTGACCTAATATCGCTGATAAAAGAATACTGTCAGAACTTCAAAAGTTTGACCAATTCTGAATAATATAAAGTGAGCTAACTTGGTAAGATAATCAATAATACTTCTTTTAGACTGCGAAGCAAAGCTGATGAAATCCCTAGAAATCCATAGCACTGAAATCCATAATATAATATAAAATCCTGCATGGCATGAAGTTGTCCCTGACGAAGAGTCTGTAGTAGAATTACTGATGTGCTACATATATACTAATTCTCTGAGAATAGACTAGAATATCAAAGATAAAGAAACTCTGAAAATGCTGAGCATAAATAAAGAAGATCGATATCAAGGATTTCTGAATACTGGGCATTACAATCTCTGAAAGACATAGCCAAGAATATAGAATGACCATGGAGAATTCTGAATACTGACTTCTGAATAATAACCCTGCTGTAGATTAAATATGTAGAAGACATCTGGGCCCTACAAGATTGGCCGAGTGGATCATTCATAAGGATTATGACGTTAGCTCAAATACAGCGAGAAAACCCTGTTCATCAGATCCATGAAAACACGCTAGGCGGGAAAAATTCAAGGAACGACTAGAGTGCTAAGCACTGATGGGACTAGCCACTGACGAAACCAAGCCTAGGTGAGGCCATCACATAACACATCTCAGGCGTTAAGCATTAGAGTGCAGCGGAGCTAACGCTCTGCGACGCTCGCTCTTGGCGAAGCTCACGAGGTGAAGCCAGTGCGTAACACAGCACTAAATGCTAAACACTTGGGTGCAAGCGAAGCCTCTACCCAGTTAGGTCCACGGGTGACTAAAACACAACCCTCGCTTGGCGAGGCTAGCAGGGCCTATGGTCTACCAAATATATAAAGACTGCCAGGAGTTGGTGGCTCTGAGAAACACAATCAAGAATTCATAATAACCGAAACGAGTCCCAAGTGTTGTCTTCTGAATAATAACAGACTGCAGATCAGTTCTGAGAATACCCGAGTTCCATAAACATGGTAGAAGAAATCATGATCGCTGCTGGAATAATAAAATAGAAAATATCATAACTCTGTCTGACAGAAGTCCTGAATCTGGAACACTGTTTCATACTGACACTCCTCAGTAATGATACAGTCTATCTGATTATATAAGTGAAGACTACTCTACTTTCTGTACTGATTCCCCGTGATGTATCCATAAATACAAGAATAGAATGTGAGGCTAAAAACTATCTAATATAGGACAATGCGATATACCAAAGTCAAAGAATGCCAGAACATAATAAGAGCGAACCACGTCTGTCTTACCGGTACCCTACCAGTCTATCCATATCTTAAGTTAGTATAGGTCGACGGGAACTGGAAATGAAAAGAATGGAAGAAATTCAAGAATCAAGGGAAGGACAATCAAGAGGGAATAGATAATTTTGTACATGTAGTTGGATTGTATAACCACGACTCATGCATTTCAGTTGTAAATTTCTTTACCATTAATTTGCCAACTGGTTGTACTGAAAATGTGAGAGCCTAGGCTATGATACCACCCTGTAACACCCCGATCCCACGGGTACGGAGACGTTACTGTGACATATACACGAAGGTCACAAATACCCTCACGTATATACGCTAAGCATCAATACATGCAAGAATCAGAGTACGGAGCACAGTGTTACCATACATTCCAGCAATAAAACACAAGTACACAGTTATCACAAAGCATGATATAATATCTCAAAAATATAAGATCACTAAGAAGCGCAAAGCAGGATGTATAATATAAAAGATGGGAAAGTACTCACGTAGTAGCAAGATGAGAATCTCGCGAGTTAAACAAGGGAAGCTGAAGAAGGAGGGTCCAGACAAGCAACTGCTAATCCACGCTTTCGCTTCATACTCTGATCAGCTACAATAAGGCCACCACGATCCAGACTCCAGAATTTGGACATGATGATCCAGGGTTGTCAGAAAGCAACCGGCGAGTACATACGATAAAGCCAGTTGGCATGCTAAGGCAGTCACACGTATACATGATCAAGTAATGTGGTTCAAGTATACAGGTATAGGCAATGACAAGTAACATAAAGAAAATAAAGGAACGACAGTAGTAAATCCGAAATCAAGTAAATACATGTATATCATAAGTCTGAATCAAAAACATGAATGGAAAACGGTGTCGAGAGCTTAAGTACAAAAACATGCGATAATACATTAAGCATGCGATAAATACAAATATGGACAAAAAATTGTACAAGCTCAAATTATGGATTTACGAGATTGATACGTTAAGGGGATAATCCAAATAAGAAAACCCTCATCTATATACCACATATCCCATGTCGCCATCGTCCGAGTTCATACAACTTGAGTTGCCCTCAGAGTTACAGAACTAGATGAAAATCACCTAAAGGGGGGTGAATAGGTAAAAATGCTAATCAATGCACAATTAAAAATATGATGCAACAATTAACCCAAAACAAGACTAGAAGCCGAATACCCCGTGAAGGGTTCTGAACTTCTTCCTCCTGATTCCTCTAGATATGAGTTGGAGGTGCGCAATGCAATCTTGTTGTATGAGTATTTGATTGACAATGTGATTATGCAACAAGTGAATAAAGCAATGAAAATGAAGAGCAAGTAAATGTAGCAAAGAAAATGTGAAGCAAGTAGATAAAGCAATGAATATAAAGTAAGTGATTGAAGCAAGAATTAAGAGCAAGTAAGAACAAGTAAACCAAACGCAAACACCGAGAATTTTCCGAGGTTCGAGCACCCAGCTCTACGTCCCCGCCTTCACCCAGAAGGATTTCTAACAACTATAACTTCACAGAGAGGTTACAAATACACCGAGTACCAACTCCACAATCTCAAGTACAAGTTCTCTCTTGGTAATCAAAAGACCACAAACTATCTTTTGCAAACGCCTCTTTCCCTTACAAGAGCCCTGTAGAGTAATGGTTAGAATTGAAGCTCAAATAGTGTAAGTGGAAAAAGGAAATGAACTAGAGAGAGTTTAGAAAATAAAACTTCAGCGATGAGAGAATCTTCAGCACAAAAACCAAGGACCAAACTCTCTTGAAAGCTTTTAAAACTTTTGAAACTTTTGCATAATGCTTGTTGTTGTTGAAAACATAACCCTAATCACCCCTATTTATACGAGAGGGCTAGGGATTAAAAAGTAAACTCATATAATGTTAATTGGAAGATTTTGACCCATAAAATATCCCCTAATTCGTTAGAAACGAAAAATGCAAATTTAAACGTGTTTAAAAGCTAGCCGTATGGCTGAAACGGCTACCTCGGTCGACCGGCCGGTCGACCGGGATTCAAACAAAAGAGCCGTTGCAGGCTCTCGGTCGACCTCCCGGTCGCCGAAGAACGTGCACACGGATATGCATCCAACCTGCCAGAAAACCAGTCGACTGGGTCGGTCGGCAGAACTGACCTAACAAGTGTCGGCCGACCGGTCGGTCGACCGGATCAGGCCAAAAGTCAAAACTGAACAAGAATTTAAGGAGATTTTGATATCTAATAAAATATTTTGATTAGATATATAAAACATAAAATTGAGTTTGTAATCAAAAGCTTGTGTTAAATTATTTTGTATATTTATAGGGAATATTTCTAGGAAATGCATGTGCGCAAAAACGTGTGTGTTAGAATATAGAGCTTCAATCCTAATCACTATTCTTTAACAAAACTATAAAACTAGAAACAAAACTAATGAAATCTCATGAGCAATCTTGAAGTCTTGAGCCATGCAAAGCCTAGCTAGAGCCTTCTCTTCTATGTTCCTTCTTTGATGTGCCATAAGCCTTCTTTGCTCCATGAACTTAGAATTTCTTGCAAAAGCTAAGCAATGGCCTCAAATATGGTACAAAACCTGAAACTTATCTTGAACAAACTAATTAGTACCAAATAGCTCTTATTTATTTTATTATCATCAAAACTCTACAAATGGAGAGTGTAACCTTTGGGCCAACAATCTCCCCCTTTTGATGATGACAAACAAATAGGCTATGTTAAAAAATAAAAGAGAGGTGTAAGCTCCCCCTCAAATTATGCTACATTAAACAATATTATATTCAAGCTACGCAAACAAAAACATGAGATATTAAACACTTGCAAAAACACTTAAACTCAAATACAAGAAATCATAAACACTTATTGAAATCAAGACCATAATAAACTCAGACTTATTAATCTCCCCTTTTTGTCATACATCAGAAAAGAAAAAAAATTTATTATTCAATAACACAAAAATATTTAGTTCACCACAAATAAAGGAGAATCTAGCAAAATCAAGTGGTTTAGTGAAAATATCGGCAAGTTGCAAATCCGTGAAAACATAATCAATATCTATATCACCTTTCTCAAAATGATCTCTAAGAAAGTGATACCTAATTTCAATGTGCTTGGTCTTACTATGTTGATTTGTATTTTTGGTCATATGATAGTACTAGTATTATCACAAAAAAATTTATATGATCATAATGCAAATCATAATCAAGGAGAGTATGTTTCATCCAAAGGACTTGTGCACAACAAGCCCCCACTGCAACATACTCCGCCTCGGCGGTTGACAGAGCTACGGAATTTTGTTTCTTAGAGGACCATGAAACAAAACAATTATCAAGAAATTGACATGTCCCACTAGTACTCTTTCTATCTACTC
Organism: Agave tequilana; assembly: GCA_038442645.1. NCBI lineage: Eukaryota > Viridiplantae > Streptophyta > Magnoliopsida > Asparagales > Asparagaceae > Agave > Agave tequilana. Next base: position 78,165 of record JAVJIF010023571.1, read on the forward strand.
TACAACCGCATAGTCGGCATCCGAATAACTCGTCATTGAGATATCTCCAGTTTTCGGATACCATAGACCCATTCCAATTGTGCCCTTAATATAACGAATAATGCGTTTTACCTCAATAAGATGGGACTCTTTAGGACACGATTGGAATCTAGCACAAAGAGACACACACTAAACATTATGTCCGGCCTACTTGCCGTCAAATACAAAAGACTACCTATCATGCTTCTATACAATTAATATCAACATTTTTACCTTGGTCATCCTTATCAAGCTTGATTGTAGTTGCCATAGGAGTGTTGCAAACTTTTGAGCTTTCAAGTCCAAACTTCTTTACGAGTTCCTTTGCATACTTGGTTTGACATATGAAATTCCCATCTTGCAATTGCTTGATTTGGAGTCCAAGAAGAAATTCAATTCACCCATGGAAGACATTTCAAACTCACATTGCATAACCTTTTTAAACTCCTTACATAAAAACTCATTAGTAGAACCAAAGATTATATCATCAACATAAATTTGCACAATTAAAATGTCATTATCAACATGCTTAGTAAAAGAGTTGTGTCTACTTTGCCTTTAACAAAATCATTTGAAATGAGAAAACTAGAAGCCTTTCATACCAAGCTCTTGGAGCTTGTTTCAATCCATACAGAGCTTTATCAAGTTTAAAAAAAAATTGGGATGAACATGATCAACAAAACTGGGAGGTTTGTTCAACATAAACTTCTTCATTAATAAAACCATTTAAAAATGCACTTTTCACATCCATTTGAAAAAGTTTAAAATTTTTAAAGATGCAAAAGCTAGTGTTATCCGTATGGCTTCAAGCCGTGCTACGGGTGCAAAGGTCTCCTCAAAGTCAATTCCTTCAACTTGAATGTAATCTTGGGCCACTAACCTAGCTTATTCCTAATAACATTCTGGACTCATCCATCTTGTTTTTAAAGATTCACTTAGTACCAATTATGGTCTATCGTGAGGCTTAGGTACAAGGTGCCAAACTGGTTGCGCTCAAATTGATTGAGTTCCTCTTGCATGGCTAGCAACCAATATGAGTCCGCCTCGGCTTCGAGGATGCTTTTGGGTTCAAAATGAGAAATGAATGCAAAGTTACCACATAAGTCATGGAGTTTGGAGCGAGTTGTTACCCCTTTAGAGACATCACCTAAAATGAGTTCCTTGGGTGATTTGTAGCGTATCTCCAATCTTTAGGAAGTGGTTGAGAATCTTTCACTTCATCCTTATGAACATCACCAATGGGTTATTGCTTTTCTTCTTGAGCGGGTGAGTCCTTCAAGGAAAGTCTCTCCATGTCTTCACCTAATGGTCAATTTCTACAACATTCTCAACAACCACATTACATTCTTCAAATTTAACATGCATGGATTCTTCAATGGTAAGGAAGATCTATTGAATACTCTATAAGCTTTACTAGAAGAAGAAATCCAACAAAAATAGCTTCATAAGCCTTAGCATCAAATTTACCCAAGTTATCTCTAGTATTCAAAACAAAACACTTGCATCCAAAAACTTTAAAATATGAAACATTAGGTTTTCTAGAATGATACATTTCAAAAGATGTTTGGAAGAATTTTTACACAAATAAATGTGATTGAAATATAGCATGCGGTGTTTACGGCCTCGGCCCATAGATATTGAGGGAGGTCATATTCACTCATCATGGTCCTAGCCATCTCTTGAAGTGTTCTATTTTTTCTTTCTACAACTCCATTTTGTTGTGAGTTCTAGGACATGACATTTCATGCTTGATACCTTTTTCATCACAATAAGTCATGAAGAGTTGGTTAACAAACTCACCACCTCTATCACTCCTTATTTTCAAATCGAAAACCTTTTCTTTTTCAACCCTTTTTCGAAAAATCTTGAAATGAGAAAAAGTTTGATCTTTGTTTTCTAAGAAGAAAACCCAAGTAAATCGGAAAAAATCATCAACTAAAACATATGCATATCTACTACCATTAAGCTCTTAGTTTTAGTTGGTCCAAAAAGATCCATATGATTAATTCTAATGCCTAGTTGACATGATATCCTGATTGGTTTGAAGGAAGACTTGGTTTGTTTCCCAAGTTGGCACGCACCACAAATGCGGTCTTTCTCAAACTTCAAACAAGGAATATCCTCACCAATTCCTTAGAATTAATCCTAGAAAGATGGTCAAAAGATATATGTCCTAATCTTCTATGACAAAGCCAAGAATTTCATCAAAAATATTCAAGCATTTAGTAGAACAATCTAAAATTAAGCATGTCAATGATATAAACATTATCATCACGAAATCTGGTGAGAATACAATCATTGGTTTTGCAATCAAAAATCTTGCAAGAAGAGTCATCAAAAACAACTTAAGTCCACGATCACAAAGTTGACTTATACTAAGCAAGTTATGTTTTAAACCATCAACAAGAACAACATTTTTATGATGGGAGATGCACCAATTTGAATGTTACCTATACTGATGATAGTGCCTTTGAGTCATCCCCGAAGGTGACGGTGCCACTTCCATGTACCTTGATAGGGTTGTAAAGTTGTTGATATCCCAGCATGCATATGTCTTGAACAAACACTATCAAGGTACCACCGCTCCTTACGTCTTGGAGCCTTGGTGTGTACTACATCAAAAATTTAGGACTGATTTTGGTACCCATATTTTCTTAGGTCCTAAAGTGTTAGTATCATGAACCCATACAAGATTATTTGTTCTATTTATTTGGTCATAACAAAACTTAGTCAAATGTCCATTCTTACCACAATAAGTGCATCTATATACTCTACCATATAAAAGCATAGTGAGTGTGTGACTTGTGAGCATGTGTAGATTTAGCATGGGTGTATGTGTAGTGTGAGCATAGGAATTTTGACATGTGAAGCTTTAGCATGAGAAGTGTGCTTTTTAGAAAAACATTTCCTCAAGTTTCTTAGTGTTGAAAGCACAATCCTTCAAACTTTTTCAAAATCAAC
>JAVJIF010023572.1:0-44633 GCA_038442645.1 Agave tequilana
GTGACGTTGAGACGCGGGCTTCGAGCTCTGCGTCTTGACATTGCAGCGAAGCTGGGGACGCGGGCTTTAAGCCCCGTGTTTTGACTTTGTACGAGTGGCTCTGATTAGCCTCACATCTAGAGTATAGATTCTGCTCTCTGATGACTTGTCCTCAGTGATTTTTAGACAGTCTACAAACACTAGTATGCTAAACATTATCTATTTAAAGTCTATTGTGTTTTTCTTGTAGAGGCCCATGTAACTCCCCAACAAGAAATTGAAAGGTGAAAAGTAACTGTGAAAAAAGAACAACCATTTTCATTTGAAAAGGTAAAGAATTAAACCAAACAAAAAAAAATCTCTAGAAATAAAGGAGGATGCTTGGTGAGATCAAGGCCACTAAGGTCTACCATCTTGCCAACTCTACTACCTATGCAGCTTGATACGCAATGAATGCTGGTTAAAATCCATTCCAATTAATGTTAGGTTGTGTTGGTATGTCAGAATTTAATGTACTAACACAAAATAGTTTATTAACTGGAATATCTTAATTATACCAAATATGATAGTGCAATATTTCTAAAAATTTAATGTCTAGAAATCAAATTCTTAAGAGATGAGAATATTATATTCCACGTACCAAAAGTTCCCTTATGGATGAGAATAATAAACTAGCTAGAGAGAGTTTGTGAGGAGTGGATTTGGTGTTGTATTAGTGCTTGTTTGTTTCCTTGTAACTCAATTCATATTTCATGTATAAAATGTTTAAGTTGGCTTATCATATAGCTTCATAGGAAGGTATTTCTATTTTGATTTTTGTTGTATTTCTTCCTCCCAATGCAAGGGAATGAATCACAAATAGAAGAAGCAATATTATAGCTTGCATGGATATTTGTTTTTGACTTCAATGTGGTTACTCACTAGAAACATTCTTAAGAAAAAGAAAATTGACTAAGATAGAAGCTTGTTGTGCAGCCTAAAAATAAATGTCTTTTGTAGAGTAAAAAGGACTAATTTGCAAACCTATTGACTGATTTGGTAAAATATTTTAATTCAGTTTGGTTTTTTTCAATTTATTTGGCAGCGTGTGAATCAAAGACGGATTTTAGAGTTTGATTTGTATTATCTACATGAAAAATTTATTTAATTCATTTAAATTTGTTAGTATGTGCTTATGAATAGTAAATGGTAGAATTGAGAATATACTTCAAAATAGTAAAAATATAAGGTATTTAGTAAATATAAAAAAGAGAAGGAAAAAAATATACGATTCTTCTGTACATAAGAAAACAATAGTTATATTCTCCTGAGATTGCTTGTAACAAACTCCTCGAGATAAATAAGGAGGTCATTCTTTTAAGATATAAGAACCTGAGTCAAGCGGCTTAATCGAAAACATATTAGAATATAAATTTATTTGTTACTTGGTGACAAAGTAGGTGAACTCGAGATGACAAAAACATTCTTGATTGAAGAAGTTGCACATTTGAATTGTCATCGGATCTATTGAACTTTTTTTTTTTGTGTATTGATAAATAACCCATCAACTAGTGAAATTTAATTAATACTTTTTTATTCAATTTCTCCAGCAATAAAATTAAATTCTTGGCATAGATTTCTTCAACCTTTTCAGCTACTTTTTCGATTTAAATTTTCACCAAATACACCAAATACACTTATTTTATTAGATGGTGTTGTAATCGATAAGTTGAAATTCTTTTCTACTGAAATTTAATGATATAAATTTATTTAAACGATGATCTACGTTATTTCGCAACGCAAAAGCTAAAAGCTTAAACGATTTTAATTTTCTCTCCCATGCATTAATGGTAAAAAGATGAACTATTAAACAAGAATGTCATTGACACCTCATTCAGTTATGCCAGTCCTGAGTTCAGTTATACAGGCATGAGTGGTAAGATTATAGAGATTCTGAGTTCAAAATTGGCTATTGATAAAGGCATTTAGTTGAATTCCAATTCAAGATATGGCTAGGGCTTTGCTTTAAAAGAAAAAAAATACTTAGCATGTTTAGCCTTATGTTTCTATGAAATAACATATTTAATCTCGTATATCTCCCTACATGATGGTTCACTTTTAAATATGCGCAAATATGTCTTTTATTAATTAATAGTCAATGAATGCTAAATAAATGATAAATTTTAAAGAAATAACGTGTAATTCACTTAACTTTGAATAAAAAAACAATTTAAGTTATTAATCTCAATCCCACTTGAATAGAAAATAATTGCTAGTTATTTAATAAAATATAATAATAACTAAATATATAATGGTTACTAATAAAATAGAGTTTACTTTTATCTTGTAAATTTATGAAAATTAATTTAACTATGATTTGATTTTTTAATGTGTCCCCTAATTTTTTTTCGTTTAACTGTTTAGTGAACGGATATTTATAACATAATCTATAAGTACGAGGTCATACATGGAATATGCTGAAAAAATTCAGAAGTATGTAATTAGCACAAGAAACAAGGGCGTATATGCCAAAAACCCCAGAATGGAACTAAAAATAGCCGTTAATGCTTCGCCAATTGTTTTTGAAATTAAACACGCTCTCTCGTCCGAATCCGATTCTTCTAGAAAATTAAACCCTCGCCTGTTGTTAGCAAAATTCTTCGGATTAAAAAATTTTGATCTTTAAAACCCACCCATCTCTCTCTCTCTCTCTCAGAGAATGAAGAAGAGCAACAAGAAAACCCAAATCCTCCCCTTTTTCTTCCCTTTTCCCTTTCTCTCATTCTCTCCAAACCCAAATCCGAATTCGAATCCTAAGACCCTAGCCTAACCTGAGCAAGGAGGAAACCCCTTTCTCGATTGGATGCAAGCTTCAACAAAGAAGCGATGATGAGGATCGATCATGATGGCGGTGGAACAAAGCGGCGGCTTTGAATTCGAATTTTAGGTCAGTGCAAAAAGAAACTTCTTTTTTGTATTTGTCTTTTTGTATTGAATTTTCCAGTTATTAATACAAATTCCTAGTGGGTTTCCTTCCTCTTTTGATTTCTTGCTGTATCTAGTTGTTGGACCAGTTCTTTTGGGTTGAACGATGAGAGGCAAACACCTTGGTAATGCGATGAGAGATGAAATTGATGCCATTGTGCATCAAATTAGTTTTTAATGGTTCAATTCATGAAAGATACTGTTTTTAGGGATTTATTTTGAATAATTTGCATATGGGTATGCTATATTCTTGATTACATCTGATTTTCAGTTTTCTTTTTTGCTGCCCTCTATAGAAATTACCCATGATTTCACTCCCAATTACCCATGAATCCTTGGAGATGAGAAAGGTCAAGAATCAGCAGGAAGCATATTCTCACCAGAATTCCTTTCAAGGAACCCTTCTGAATCTACTCCGTACACAGCTGTTTCTTTTACTCGAACCTTGGAGGGAGGAAATCGCCAGAGAACCAGTATAATTTCTCGGCTTGGACAGAACTTGGTATGCCATATTCTTGATTACATGAGATTTTCAGTTTTCTTTTTTCTGCCCTTTTTAGAAAATTGCCCATGATCTCACTCCCAGATAACCCTTAATTCTTGGGCAACCAACATATTCTCTCTATAGTTCCTTCCAAGAGAACCCTGGTGAATCTACTCCGTGCACAACTGTTTTCTTTTACTCGAACCAGTATAATTTCCCGGCTTGGACAGAATCTTGTAATTGTTGGCCAAGGTACTGTTATTTTCATTACTTTGCTACACTTCTATGGGCTTGAATTTGTTTGCATACTTTTGTGTCTTTTGCTCCCAATAAACATTCGGAGTTTCACTCTACCCTATGCACATTTGTTTCTCTAATTTGAATGTCATCTGTGTGCAATTGAAACCGGCACATTGTGTGTCTTCTTCTTTAGTTTATGTTCTCATTTCCAATGTGGTGCCTTTTGAGCCTCAATTTGGGAATGTTTTCTACGCATTGTTGGGCACATTGTATCTAGGTTTCTTTTAAATTCAGTAGTTATAGTGTAGAATTCATAAAGATTGGGTATTTTTTTTCCTTTTTCCCTTTTTGGTTGGTTTCATTTCAATTGTGAGTTGTTTTTTGTAGTTTGGTAAAAAAATTTTGTATCTTTTGTTACATTGCATCTGGGTTTCTATCTGATTAACTGCTTGGTCTAAACTGCTATAGGGAGATAATGCAGTTCAGTGTCCTGTTAGTTATCCTATGGATAAGTTTTGTATCTGAAAGTTCTGACATAGATGCAGCCATGGAGTTCAAGGAAGGGGTTCAGAAAGATCCGTCAGGCTGCAGTTTAGATTATTGGAATCAAGGCAGTTTGCAAGAGTCCGATTGGTGTCCTCTAACTTGGTATGGAGTTCAGTGTAATGTTAATAGGGCGTCTTTGATCACATTGAATGATATGGCTTTGGTTGGAACTGTTGGAACTACCAGCGACAGAGTAGAGCTGCGTCGGAGAATAGTCACCAAATATAAGATTAAAGCAAATAAATAAGAAAATGAGAACATAAGATTTTAACAAGGTTCGGCAATTTGCCTATATCCTCGGGCAGAAGGAGAGAGTTCTATCAAACCAATCAATTGCATGATATAATATCAGGAGGCATTTTCCCCTCTTTATATAGGCATGGAGTCCCTCAAGAAAAATAAAACCAACAACTCGAAATTCGGATCAGAAACGAATTCAGACACTTGCTCGATTCGCTCAGAATCCTTCTTGTTGTCGACAACCCAAGGGGATTGTCGACAGTTCTCTGACAAACCCGACTTTTGGTAAAACGTTGTCGACAGCTCGCTTTAGCAGCTAAGCGTATCCGAGTCTGACTGTTGACAACCTAACAACCCAAGAGGACTGTCGAAAGTCATATGCCTATCCTTTAAAACACCATCCTCTAACTTTTTATTCTTCTTCTCTCCCCACAATTCTCCACCTCGGTGAAGATTTCAAATCTGAGCTGACTCAACATGTACCATGTCGACTCAACGGGTACACCAGTGTAGTTGCCTACGTACCCTTGCCCAGGAGATCAAGCCATCCGTAATTTATCCAAATGAACTCCACCTGGCTCAAGCAACTGGAAGGATTTGACGTAACTCCTTGCAATATGCCAACTTCACTCCCTAAACAACCTTGATAAGCGTATCGGCGGGATTCTCCTTCGTGTGAATCTTTTGCAACTCGATGTCACCCTCCTTAAGAATCTCCCGAACAAAGTGAAACCTGACGTCGATGTGCTTCGTTCTTTCATGATATATCTGATTCTTTTGTAAATCACCTAGAGGGGGGGTGAATAGGTGATGGCTAATCTAATGGTCACTTAATGACAAATGATGCAAATAATGCGGAAGCTAAAAAGCAATTATGACCAAATTAAAACTTTTACACTATACACTATGTATAACACAAGAGTGTTGCCGAATTCCCCGTGAAGGGCTCTGGACAAACTCCTCTAGATTCCCCTTGAATGGGTTGAGGTGCCGCGTTGGCTCTCTTGGTTGAATACAAGTGTTAGTCAACAATCCCAAGCAAGTATATATATCAATTATGCACACAAGATATATCAAGCATGTAAATGTAAAGACAATATAAGCTATGCAAGATATAAAAGAGACACAAGAGAGAGAGAGTGAGCAATCGCAAACACAAGGGTATGTTTCGAGGTTCGAGCACACTTGCTCTACATCCCCGCCTTCGACACACGAAGGATTTCCACTATGCAAGATCCCAATGGATCTCTCCTCGGTGCCGCAACACCTACAAGCCCTCGGACTCCCTAGTCCCGTGCACACCGCAAGCCCACCGGCTCGCCGAGGCCGCACCTCGTATAACAAGTCCGCACCCGAACTCGAAACAACGACGAGCACACTTGCCCGTCTCCTCAATGAACAAGAAAAGATCTTTGGTGATCACAACACTTTGATCACCTAAAGCACTCTCACTACAACACACCTATAGGATGTATAATCAATGGTTGCTCAAGTGTGGTATGAGAAAAAGCAAGGATTGAAACTTTGGTGAAAAACTCAAGAAATCTCTTTTAACACTCTTTACAAATCTTCCCTTTAGATAGGAAATATTTGCTCACTATTTTGTGGAGAAAACCCTTTAAAAGGTCTGGGAAAAACTGGCTCAAAGCTCTCCTAAAATCTTAGCTCAAAACAATGACCAAACCCCCTTTTATAGAGGTCAGAAAAATATGACCGTTGGGGTCTGTCAGAGCTGCCGGTCGACCGCCCGGTCGACCGCCAACGGTCGAAAATCCGACCGTTGGAGCCTCCGGTCGACCGCCCGGTCGACCCAGAAAACCCGAGAGCAGAACTCTCTGCAGCGGTCGACCGTCCGGTCGACCGGACCACTGTGCTGCACAGACATGCACAAGTCTGTGCACGTCGGTCGATCGTGGTCGACCGCCTGGTGTGCATGGTGCGGTCGACCGCTCGGTCGACCGGACCGGCCTGTCAGCCAGTTCCAGGTCTGGAAAACTGGTTTAAAATTAATTTTAAAAATCTTTTAACACTTTTAAAATTCCATAAACTTGTTTTAACATTCTATATTGAAAATCAAACTTGTGATAAAATTTTCAAGACATATATCAACATATTCATATCATTTCAGCGTCTTGCAAATTTTATCAAAAATCAAAACATGTATTTTTCAAACTTGGTTTTCATAACTTCACAAAATATAAAAACAAGATATTTGATTTCATTTTAAAGCATAGTGTGTATGGATATGATCCACTACACAATCATAATGTAATATCTATGTTTTTGACATTAAGCTCTAAACTTGGTTATGGTTGAAAAGATATACATGATAGAAATACCAAAAACCAAGGTATAAATTTTGTCACAAAGAAAATCTTTTACTAAATAAAAATTCTTTTCTAAACATAAAAATCTTTTATGAAAGCAATTCTATCAAGTTCTATCAAGAGTGTGTGTGTAAGATATACTTGAGCAATCAGCCAACTATCTATCCTTTACATTTTTAACTAAAACAAAAACTAAATCTTATACCTAGACACAAGTCTTCATCTTCTTGAAGTCTTCATTTGAAGGCTTCTCATCTTCTTGACTTGGTCCAAGCTTGATCCAAAACTCTTGGATCACACCGTGCTAGCTCCAAATCTTGATATTTTGTCCTTTGTTGAGCTATGCACCTACTAAGATCTTGATAATGAATCTGTCACTAATTAAATACAAGATCATTAGTAAACATAACTTCATGAGTTGATCATCATCAAAACTAGGGTGATAGGCCTTTGGGCCAACAATCTCCCCCTTTTTGATGATGACAAAACTCATGGAGTTATATATGCATGGAGTAAAGTAAAGCTTCAAGAAAGCTCCCCCTTAACTCATGCATACCAAATAAATAATAATATATGACATTGAAGCTCATAAATATGTATGCAAATGATGAGATGAAACAAAATAAATCTTTTTCTCTTCTTTGCAAAACAAAACATATATGCATAAATAACACGGAAGACAAATACTACTTCCCCTTAATCAATGAAAACATGCATATATATACTCAAATACTTCTCCCCCTTTTTGTCAATCATCAACAAAGGGTTCAAAGTAAAATCAAATCAAACAAATTTTTCTTCCCCCTTTTGTCAAAAGCAAAAAGATCAAGAAAGGGTAAACAAATCAATCAATAAAGATTTATATGCGATACACATTCATGAAGAGGAAGACGCTAAGTTAGCTTCCCTACACATATGCATTACATGAAGAAGGGATGACAAGCCCTAACTCACATAACACATATTATGTAATACATAAGAGGAGATGTGAAGATCCCCCTACACACGTATATCATATAAAGAAGAGTTGTCAAGCTCCTCAGTTTATAATATACTCAACATGAATCCATATGTAAGAGAGATGTTAAGCTCTCTTTGCATATAGGAAATACAAATCAAACATGTTTTTTTTTAATTTTTCTTTAAAAATTTTGAACTTACTTAATAAACACATTTTGAGATATCAAATCAACATATTTTTTATTTATTTTGATATCAATAGTAATCATAAGAAAATTTTTTTTTATTTTTTCATCATAAACTTTGTGCTTTTAAAATGTGAGCCAATTGATTGTAAGTTAAGCACATGGAAATCATATATATGTATGAGAAATGAGTATACCAAGTGAAATTGAAACATACATATATAAGAGACAAAATATGAGTATATACAAAATAAGTTCATATTGATACCAATTGAAACGATTCAATGATACCAATAACAATAAAATCAAGTGTATATCTCATAACCTACCACCCTTGATATGCACAAGGTAAACGATATGTCAATAAAGCTTACAAGGCATAATCGCCCATCCATCCTCCCATTGATGGTAGGAGTTTTCAAAAATAGATTTGAAAATAAGCTTAGTTTGAAAAACTCTACCAATGAAGAATTTGCACTAGAAAAATGTTTTAAAACTAGTACGAAATCCTTCAAGAAAGGAATAAAGCAAAATATTTTTCATGAAAACAAGTAATCACATGGCACTAAAAAACACTCTAATATCCATGAAGTCCATAAAATTTTCAAAAGAGGTGAGTGCACTAGTGTTATGTGAAATATGGTATCATGAAAATGTCAATAAAGCTCAATATTCCTTTAAATAATAAAACATGAAAATCATCAAAAAAATTTTATTAAAAATATATATTTCAAGATATATGTATGTTTTGACAACACAATAAGCATACATACATATCTCTTAAACACAATTGAGTCCATATAAATAGATTTGCATTAAAGGCAAATGACTCAAGAGGTATACATGTATATCTTAAAGTTTGGCAAAATACACATATACATGAAATGAAAACACATGATCAAAAATCAAATCCAAAAAGAGAATACAAGTTTAAAATGTATGTATCATCAAAACCAAGCAATACAAGCACATTTCATGGGAATAAGCGTTCAAGCACAAATATAAATAGATTATTTGTGGCCCAAGACATGTACAAGTATAAATCTTAGTGTTGACAAAAACTAACATTTAAACTAATATTCAAATCATGAAGCATCAAATTTTGAGAAAAAAATAGGATCATGTGGATAATCTCAAAAATTATTTGAAGAATAAATAACTAGTATAAATTGTTTTTGAAAAAATTAGTTAAAGATCCTTCAAATATATCAAATCTTATGTTTTTCATAAACATAACTAGATACATAAAAATTTAAGCACTCATGGTCTATAAAGCTCAAATAATTTTTAACAAAAGTGTGAGTGTTAAATGATCATGAAAATAGCATTTTTATGAAAATAGTCAATGAAGCTCATGAGAAACATTTTTTAACAAAAATACGAAAAATCAAAACACTAATCTTCATGGTATATGTATGATTAATACAATCCTAACAATACACATACATATCCTAAATCTAAAAGAGTCTATTAATGATGTTTGCATGAAGGCAAGAGACTCACGGTATACATGTATATTTATTAGATTTGAACCAAAAATACATATACATGAAGTAAAGCATAAAAATAGGCATAACAAGTATAAATGAAAGAATCATCAAAACTAGACTATGCATATGCAAATAGTGGGTACAAATGAGCATGAGTTCAATCATATATGAATCAATTGTAATTCACTAATTGTATATGTATACATGCACGTTTTGATAAAATCTTCATTTAAACATGTAAATACCACATGAAGCACATAAAAATATGAACATGCTATGAATATTATGAAATTAAAAGCATGTCCATAAAAGTAGGAGTTTAGAAATTATTACCAACTCCAAAGCTCCAAAAATTGGTGGTTGTCCCACCAAGCTCCTTGATAGCGATGCATCCAAAAGTATGTCCATCAAGTCTATTGCATCCACTACCAAGGCACCATCCTCTCACGTCTTGTGAGAGCCCTCACCTACATCAAAAGCAAATGGTGGGGTTTTGGTACCCATATTTTCTTGGGTCCTTTGGGGTTAGTCTTGTAAGGAACCCAAAATCTTTTATAATTAGCAAAATTTAAAGAATTAATATTGTCATAACAAAACTTTGCTAAATGGCCTTTGCGGCCACAATGTGTACATATGTACACCTTAGTATGCTTATGTGTAGGAGTGTGATCATGTTGTGCAACATAAGCAAATGCATGGTTATGATGTGCATGAATGTGTGGAGTTTGTTTCTTTGAAAACATTGACTCCAATTTAGTATGATTGAATGCACATGTGCTCAAATTAGATCTCAAATTATCTATTTTATTTTTCAACATATTTATCTCATTAGTTGTGGCATGTAAAGCATGATGAGATATATGATCATTTTTCTTTTTCTTTTGTGAAACAAAATCTTTTTCTTTTTCAACAAATTTTCTTTTCAAAGTAATATTTTCTTGAAAAACAACTTCTTTTTGTTTTTCCACCAAATCAATTTTATTTTTCAAAGTAGTGTTCCCTTCACATAAATCATTCAATTTTGCAAGCAAGGAAACATTCTCATTTTTCAAATCTTTCTTTTCCTTTTCTAAGCATGCCATTTTATTTTCTAAAGAATCTTTTTCATTAAGCATGGCATCAAAATTCTTTTTCAAATTCTTATTATCTTTTCCTAAACATGCAATGCTAGATTTAAATGAATCTTGTTCTATATGCATGCAAGCAATGTTCTTTTTCAAATTTTTATTTTCTTTCTTAATCATGTCATACTTTTCAAGCAATAGATGACAAAAAGTAGATAGCTCATCATATGACATGTCCTCATCATCGGATTCGGAGTTTACCTCAAGGGGGTCATCCCCTTGGACCATGTAGCACTTGTTGGAGGTGTCGCTTCCAACATCCGAGTCACTCCCCGCATAGTATAGATCTTTTTCGCCGAGAGAGGTGATGATGTTCCATACTACAAAAGCCGATTCAACATTAGAAACCCTAGATAAATAATCATCATTTAGGGTTGACTTGATAGCATTAAGGGCTTTTGCATTAGCCTCAAAATTCTTACCATCTAAAGAATATGCATTATTAGTAGTGGCAAGATATACATGAATGCCTAAGGCTTTGAGGTACAATGACATCTTAACCTTTCAAATTTGGATGTTAAGGATGTCAAAGGTGGGTGGTGACATGAAGTCCATGGTGTGTGTACAAAATCTTGTGATTAGCCTAAAAATGAGGATCTTTAACTCTAAGTTGTTAGACCCAAATCAGAGTACCAAGCTCTGATACCAATTGTAAATCACCTAGAGGGGGGGTGAATAGGTGATGGCTAATCTAACGGTCACTTAATGACAAATGATGCAAATAATGCGGAAGCTAAAAGCAATTATGACCAAATTAAAACTTTTACACTATACACTATGTATAAACACAAGAGTGTTGCCGAATTCCCCGTGAAGGGCTCTGGACAAACTCCTCTAGATTCCCCTTGAATGGGTTGAGGTGCCGCGCTGGCTCTCTTTGGTTGAATACAAGTGTTAGTCAACAATCCCAAGCAAGTATATATATCAATTATGCACACAAGATATATCAAGCATGTAAATGTAAAGACAATATAAGCTATGCAGATATAAAAGAGACAAAGAGAGAGAGAGTGAGCAATCGCAAACACAAGGGTATGTTTCGAGGTTCGAGCACACTTGCTTTACATCCCCGCCTTCGACACACGAAGGATTTCCACTATGCAAGATCCCAATGGATCTCTCCTCGTGCCGCAACACCTACAAGCCCTCGGACTCCCTAGTCCCGTACACACCGCAAGCCCACCGGCTCGCCGAGGCCGCACCTCGTACAACAAGTCCGCACCCGAACTCGAACAACGACAAGCCACACTTGCCCGTCTCCTCAATGAACAAAGAAAAGATCTTTGGTGATCACAACACTTTGATCACCTAAAGCACTCTCACTACAACACACCTATAGGATGTATAATCAATGGTTGCTCAAGTGTGGTATGAGAAAAAGCAAGGATTGAAACTTTGGTGAAAAACTCAAGAAATCTCTTTTAACTCTTTACAAAATCTTCCCTTTAGATAGGAAATATTTGCTCACTATTTTGTGGAGAAAACCCTTTAAAAGGTCTGGAAAAACTGGCTCAAAGCTCTTCTAAAATCTTAGCTCAAAACAATGACCAAACCCCCTTTTATAGAGGTCAGAAAAATATGACCGTTGGGGTCCGTCAGAGCTGCCGGTCGACCGCCCGGTCGACTGCCAACGGTCGAAAATCCGACCGTTGGAGCCTCCGGTCGACCACCCGGTCGACCCAGAAAACCCGAGAGCAGAACTCTCTGCAGCGGTCGACCGGACCACTGTGCTGCACAGACATGCACAAGTCTGTGCACGTCGGTCGACCGTGGGTCGACCGGCCATGGTGCGGTCGACCGCTCGGTCGACCGACCGGCCTGTCAGCCAGTTCCAGGTCTGGAAAACTGGTTTAAAAATTAATTTTAAAATCTTTTAACACTTTTAAAATTTCATAAACTTGTTTTAACATTCTATATTGAAAACCAAACTTGTGATAAAAATTTTCAAGACATATATCAACATATTCATATCATTTCAGCGTCTTGCAAATTTTATCAAAAATCAAAACATGTATTTTTCAAACTTGGTTTTCATAACTTCACAAAATATAAAAACAAGATATTTGATTTCATTTTAAAGCATAGTGTGTATGGATATGATCCACTACACAATCATAATGTAATATCTATGTTTTTGACATTAAGCTCTAAACTTAGTTATGGTTGAAAAGATATACATGATAGAAATACCAAAAACCAAGGTATAAATTTTGTCACAAAGAAAATCTTTTACCAAATAAAAATTCTTTTCTAAAATAAAAAATCTTTTATGAAAGCAATTCTATCAAGAGTTCTATCAAGAGTGTGTGTGTAAGATATACTTGAGCAATCCACCAACTATCTATCCTTTACATTTTTAACTAAAACAAAACTAAATCTTATACCTAGACACAAGTCTTCATCTTCTTGAAGTCTTCACTTGAAGGCTTCTCATCTTCTTGACTTGGTCCAAGCTTGATCCAAACTCCTTGGATCACACCGTGCTAGCTCCAAATCTTGATATTTTGTCCTTTGTTGAGATATGCACCTACTAAGATCTTGATAATGAATCTGTCACTAATTAAACACAAGATCATTAGTAAACATAACTTCATGAGTTGATCATCATTAAAACTAGGGTGATAGGCCTTTGGGCCAACATCTTTGCCAAATAGATAGTACTCATGCTATCACAGTTGATCTTAACAGATCCTGATCAATCCCCAAGTCATCGAGCAACCTTTGAAGCCAAATTGCCTCCTTCATAGCCTCCGTGTCATGGTCACATACTCGGCCTCCGTAGTAGACAATAGACTGTAGAGTAGAGCGCAAGCTTACCGGTGCTTGGGATAGTGTAAACACATATCCCGTTATTAACCGGCGTTTGTCAAAGTCTCCAGCGTGGTCGGAATCATTGTATTCGATACACCTGCTTACCCGTAACGTCCTTCTTGAATACTAAACCAGTGTCTGTGGTACCTTTCATGGACCGTAAAATCCACTTCACTGCCTCTCAATAGCCCTTTTTGGGATCGTGCATGTATCTGCTAACCATTGAGACAGCTTGTGACAAATTGAGTCTTGTACACACTATTGCATACATTAGACTATCGACTGCGCTAGCACAGGGCATATGAGTCATGTACTTATTCTCTTCAATAGCAGTAGGAGACATAGTAGCTTTTAACTTGAAATGAGGAGCCAATGTTGTACTTATAGACTTCGTGTCATCTTTGATGTTGAACTTTTGAAGTACCTCCTTCAAATACCCCTTTTGTGTCAAGTTAACCTTGTCACCCTTGCAGTGTCTCTCAATCTTCATGCCTAGCACTTTCTTTTCTTCACAAGATCTTTCATCTCAAATTCGAAAGACAAGTCATTCTTTAATTTATCAATTGCGCATATGCTTTTAGAAGTAATGAACATATCATCCACATATACAATAGTAGATAGATGTACTCTCCACCAGGTAGTTTATTGTAATTCACATGGGTCATAATGGCTTCGTTGTACCTCTTGCCTCTTATGAAACTGTCGGGACGCTTGTACCACTGTCTTGAAGATCGTTTTATATTCATATAGTGATTTCTTCAGTTTGCATACAATATTTTTTTTCTGCAGTTTTGAATCCCGTCGGCTAAGACATGTAGATCTCCTATTCAAGATTGCCATGGAGAAAAGCGGCCTTCACATCGATCTGATCAAGTTTCAACTCGTACTGTGCTATCAGTGCCAACAAAATTCGAATAGACGAGTGCTTCACAAACGAGTGAGAATACCTTATTGTAGTCAATGTCTTCTTTCTGAGCGTAACCTTTAGCTACCAATCTGGCTTTGTAGCGTACAATATCACTTTTGAGATACCCCGTTTCTTTGCAAGTACCCACTACAACCAATCACTTTTTTACCCTTGGGCAACTTTGACAGTTCCCAAATACTATTTTTGTAATAGGGAACTCATCTCTTCCATCATGGCATCCTTTGATATCTTAGACTCTGAACTAATTTCAGCTTTTCTATATGTAGATGAGATCGCCTCTTTAACGATTGGAAGAGCATGGGCTACAATCATATTTATTGTGAGTCAATTGTGCTTACATGGATTCTTGTGGGCTCTTTCAACTGCAATGAATTCTTAGACATCACCTATAGCTGTTCTTGATTCTTATCATTATCAGCATCCTGATCGGCTACATGATCACTACCATGTGTCACCGCGAGTATGATCTCCAATGATATTGTTCTATCTAGAGATGATTAAGTAGCATCACTCTTCACCTACTGCGATATCCCTTTAGTCTTTTCACTCTCCACCTGCTGAGAGTTTGTAGGCTTCACCATTGAAGCCTCATCAAACGTGACATCTCTACTTAGGATAAATTTTTTGTCCTTCGGATCCCAAATTTTGTACCTTTTTAAATCTTTCTTGAATCCTACGGACACACTTTTCTTCGCTCTTGGGTTCAATTTGTCTTCCTTAACATGATAGTAGACCAGACACCCGAATATCCTTAGCAAATCAAAACCCTGAGCAACTTTTTCTGACCAAGCTTTCAGAGGAGTTTTAAACTCCCTATCGCAGACGAACTTGTTAACGAGATTGCAAGCATACACCAATGCCTCAGCCCAAAAGTATTTTGATAAACCGGCATTAGATAACATGCATTGGACCTTCTTTAGCAAGGCCCTGTTCATCCTTTCAGCCACTCCTTTGGTTGCGGTGTTTCCCTTATTATGAGGTGCCTTTCTATGCCCTCATCGTGGCATAGTTGTGGGTAATGATCGCTTGTATACTCTCCTCCGTTGTCTGAACAGAGTATCTTGATCTTCATTCTCGCGCTTTACTCCATGTTCCTTCTCCACTCCACGAACAACTCTAGGACTTCCCCTTTGTGTTTCATGGTTCATACCGAACATCACTGTTTTGATTGAGATTTTACCTGCACACAAAATATAATATATCAGATTTAGAAGTAAAGATGTGCAAGTGCTCAATTCGAATCCGCGGTAGCAGTGGCTATGCGGGTCGTGATCCTCAGGGAGGGACTAGCGATAAAAGCGTTTGTAAGTTATCTCTAAAAATTATTTTCTTTAAGTTAACAAAAAGAATAGTTAAAGTTAAGTTAGGAAGAAGGCGGTAGATTATGAAGATGGAGGATTAGAGGTGGTATTTATAATGAGATGAGAAAGAAAGAATTGGGAGATGGTGATTTAATCTACAAAAAGAAAAGAAAAGAAATAAACACTAATCTTAGTTTGGTTGAAGAAAAACGTGAAATCCTAACACTTTCTACCTTTCTTTGGAGTCGTTGAACGCATAAATCATAGGATCGATCTCAGTCCCCTGTTCGCATTATATCATCAAGCTTGGGCAAGTATGAAGTGATACGTACCTTGAGGAGGAGAACATCACCATGAAATATCGTTGGCACCCACCAAGATTCGTTATACTTGTGCTTTGGAAATCACGTGCATGCTCATCATAAACCAACAGAGATAAAAATAGAAAAAGAGAAGAAAACAAAAAGGAAAATAAAGTAATGACATAAAAGAAAAGTTACCTTTATTACTTGATACAATGGAAGAGAAGAGAAGCTTACATCGGTGTCACTCTCAACATAGCCCTCTCCCTCACTTACATAAAAATTAAAAAAGAAAAGAAAACCTAAACTACAAGAAAGAAGAAAGCCTAAAACCCTAGATTTGGCCCTCTGGCTCTGGACGCTCTTCTCGGTTGCACTGCAGGGGGTATTTATAGGAGCAGAAGGAGGTAGAGTCCCAGTCGAAGTCGTCCACGAAGGCGGTTCCCTGGATATGACTGGATTGCCGCGGAAACGCGGCTTGGGCCGCGTTTTCGCGGCCTTATGGTGGCGGCTGGCCACGCGCTTTGGCGCGTGGCTTCTCCTGGTCCGTCCATCTGGTCGCTTCCTTCTGGAAGCTGCATCCTGGCTCTTAATCTTTGGATTTGGATATAACTTGGGAATCAAGTTACCTAGATCCCAAATCTTTTATCCACGAATTTGTGATCTTAAATTCTCCTTCTTTGGCTTTTATCCTCATCTGCAAGTTTTTAGGGTTGAATAGAAGTCTATCCTTCCCTCTTCTTTAATATTTGCAACTTTGGCCCTTGTGTATTTGCAATTTTGACATTAATATTTGCGCTTTTGCACTTGGGCTTGAATATGGGCTTTTGGGCTTCTTTTGAGGCTTTATTTCTTTATTTTTATTTCTCAAGGCCTGCACACAATAAATAATAAAATATGAGTAAATGTGCATAATTATATGAATAAATATGAAAATGTGATGGTAAATGTATGTATAAAAATGCACTTTTCACTACCAATCACACCCCCACACTTATCTTTTTGCTCGTCCTCGAGTAAAAATCAAAAAGAAAAAAAAACTAAACTAGCTAACTCACTTTCGTAGGAATCACGGTTGCACTTAACACGTGCAACAAGCCGTTAAACCCCTAGGTTACCCTAAAGGACGAGTGTTGTCTCGTGAGGGTTTTCAGCGGATTACACCCACAAAATCCATAAAAAGGAAAATATTTGAAATATGTTTGAAGAGACTAAGTAGTCTATAAGTTTTAGGATTATCATTTTTATTCATTCTTAAACTTAGTCTTTATAAAGTGAATTGTTATGCAATTTGCAGCAACCTGCAAAAAGATGGATCAGTAGGGAACTACTCAGGCCGCGGTTTCGCGGCAATTGTCGCGTTTCCGCGGCTCTGAAGTAGGCTCTTGTGCTCTGCCTTCGAGGGCAGAGGCACAGAGTTGCTATATGTCCACTTCTGCTGTCAGTTTCCCTGTTCTCCAAACCTGCAAACAGAAAGAATAAAAGAATTAGTTAATTTTTTTATTTAGAGAAAAACTTACCGTCCCTCCCCGGCAACGGCGCCAAAATTTTGATTGAGATTTTACCTGCACACAAAATATAATATATCAGATTTAGAAGTAAAGATGTGCAAGTGCTCAATTCGAATCCGCGGTAGCAGTGGCTATGCGGGTCGTGATCCTCAGGTTGGGACTAGCGATAAAAGCGTTTGTAAGTTATCTCTAAAAATTATTTTCTTTAAGTTAACAAAAAGAATAGTTAAAGTTAAGTTAGGAAGAAAGCGGTAGATTATGAAGATGGAGGATTAGAGGTGGTATTTATAATGAGATGAGAAAGAAAGAATTGGGAGATGGTGATTTAATCTACAAAAAGAAAAGAAAAGAAATAAACACTAATCTTAGTTTGGTTGAAGAAAAACGTGAAATCCTAACACTTTCTACCTTGCTTTGGAGTCGTTGAACGCATAAACCATAGGATCGATCTCAGTCCCCTGTTCGCATTATATCATCAAGCTTGGGCAAGTATGAAGTGATACGTACCTTGAGGAGGAGAACATCACCATGAAATATCGTTGGCACCCACCAAGATTCGTTATACTTGTGCTTTGGAAATCACTTGCATGCTCATCATAAACCAACAGAGATAAAAATAGAAAAGAGAAGAAAACAAAAAGGAAAATAAAGCAATGACATAAAAAGAAAAGTTACCTTTATTACTTGATACAATGGAAGAGAAGAGGAGCATACATCGGTGTCACTCTCAACATAGCCCTCTTCCTCACTTACATAAAAATTACAAAAAGCAAAGAAAACCTAAACTACAAGAAAGAAGAAAGCCTAAAACCCTAGATTTGGCCCTCTGGCTCTGGACGCCCTAAACGGTTGCTCTGCAGGGGTATTTATAGTGCAGAAGGTAGTAGAGTCCCATAACAACTCCTCAACGAAAGCAGTTCCCCAGACTTATCCAATCTGCAGCGGAAACGCGGCTTGGGCCGCGTTTCCGCGGCCTAAGTGTGTCGGTTGCCCACGCGCTTTGGCGCGTGGCTTCTCCTGGTCCGTCCATCTGGTCGTTTCCTTCTGGAAGTTGAATCTCGACTCTTTATCTTGGGATTTAGATATAACTTGGGAAGCAAGTTACTTAGATCCCAAATCTTTTATCCACGAATTTTCTTCTCTTCTTTGGCTTTTATCTTCATCCTGCAAGTGTTTAGGGTTGAATAGAAGTCTATCCTTCCCTCTTCTTTGTATTTGCAACTTTTGCCCTTGTGTATTTGCAATTTTGACAATTAATATTTGCAACTTTTACATTGGGCTTGAATATGGGCTTTTGGGCTTCTTTTAGGCTTTATTTATTATTAAAATAAGAACTCAAGGCCTGCACACAATAAATCATAAAATATTAGTAAATGTGCAGAATTATATGAATAAATATGAAAATGTGATGGTAAATGTCATGATAAAAATGCACTTTTCACTACCAATCACACCCCACACTTATCTTTTTGCTCGTCCTCGAGTAAAAATCAAAGAGAAAAAGAAAAATTAATCTAACCTAGCTCACTTTCGTAGGAATCACGGTTGTACTTAGCATGTGCAACAAGCCGTTAAACCCCTAGGTTACCCTAGAGGACGAGTGTTGTCTCGTGAGGGTTTTCAGCGGATTACACCCACAAAATCCATAAAAAGGAAAATATTTTGAAAAGACTAAGTAATCTATAAGTTTTTAGGATCCTCATTTTTATTCATTCTTAAACTTAGTCTTTACAAAGTAAATTGTTATCCATTTTAAGTAAGGGTCAAAATTGAATTTTTGTATAGTTTTTTTCGTTACCAAAAATCATATGCATCCTTATGAATTTTTACTAGAAATTCCTTAACTTGGACTCTCATGCCTCTTTATTATTATTATTTTTTTTTATAACTCATCTAATTTTCTTTCGTGTAAGTATCAAGGCTTCTTGAGGCCCTCATACCTAACTAATTGACTATTAGATGTGTTAATATAATATTTTTTTCTTTTTTTTAACATGTATAACTCATCTAATTTTCTTTCGTGTAAGTATCAAGGCTTCTTGAGGCCCTCATACCTAACTAATTGACTATTAGATGTGTTAATACATATATTATATTTCTTAATTTTCTTAGACTTTCTAATTCACCCATGTAGCGAACTTAAAGTCGGTGGCTCCCAAACCGATTAGCTTTAGGGCACCAAGTGAGAAAACACCCCGCAGACTCAAATTCGAGTAAACTAGGCCACAAAACTAAAGACTTTATTTTATTTAGGACTCACCTTTAGGCATGAATACTTATGCTTCTTGGCACATGTATCCAGCTTAATTAGTGATTTTCTTCTTTTTTTTTATATATGAGGCACAAAGATCTTCGTCTTAGAATCCTAGATATGCATTAGGTATGCAAATTTCATTAAGGTAAAAATCAAGACTAATTACTTATTCAATTTCTCCTCCTATACCTAAAAATTCAACAATTTATTTATTTTGACCAAGTTTTTAGAAATCCTAATCATGATTTTCCTAATTCTTAAGACTAACTTAGATTTATTTCAAAAGATAAGTCAAAATATTGTCCTTTTTTTGTTTTTTTATTTTTTTGGAAATTTTTCTTTTTTTTATTAGCAAATTTTTGTTAGTTTCTAACTATGTTAGTATGTTAGTAAAGCCTCCCCCACACTTATCTCATGCATTGTCCTCAATGTATGAATGAACGCATATATGCATGAAAAAGAACAAGGGAAGGCAGAATTTACCTCAAGGTGGTGGTTCCGGTGGTGGTCTAATTGGTCCACGAAATGCGGCCCAATCTACTTTTTGTGGAATTCGGGGGAACCCACCAGAAATTTTTCTTATATAACCCACTAAAATGTATGTATTATTATCTTTTAATAATGCCACCCCATCAAATTTTCCAATTTCATAATTAATTTCAGAGTCAATTGTATCAACCGTCTTGTCCTAAAATGGAGTGTGAAAAGATGGAATGATTGACTTGGACGTGGGAAGTACGGGAACGAATACCGACTTAAGAAAGAAACTTAAATCAAGTAAGGGTTCAGGAGTCGGGCTAGGTTCAGGAAGTGGGTCCAAATCAATAAGCTGAAACTCAAGTCCACAATTAGTTTCCCACGATGGAATGTGACTCAATATTGGTGATTCAAGTTCAGGAATGATAGGTGTGGGAACCAAAACTGACTCTAAAATATTACCTAAGTCGGGTAACAAAATAGGAGTCAACAATGATTCGGGAATTTGAACTTGATCACAGATTTGAGAATCTAGGTCACATATCTCATTCAGCTCAATATTATAAAAATGAGAACTTGCCAATTTATCCATGGGACTTTCAAAATTGTACAATTGGTCAAGTTCAATATGATCATCAAAAATGGGTGATTCAAATTCATGATGAATTGGCACAGGATCCAATGTTGACTCGGGAAAAGTAAAATCAGGTGGAGACACCGGAGTCATTATTGAGTCAGTAAATAAAATTGAATCACCGGGTGGAAGATCATGATCATATTCATGCTCAAGTTCTATTTCAGGAAAGGAAAAACTTGCCAAGTTATCAAAATTTGAAGTTTCGGCAAGTTCACATGATGGTACTGAATTAGAATCTTGTTGTCCAAAGCAACGTGGCTCGTCGGCTCTAAGAGAGTGGTCAGCGAAAGCAGAATTGGCCGGACGGTGAGAACGTAAAGATTGAACCATCATATCTATTTCATGATCACGGGCTAATCTAGCCTGAGTCATGGCTGCAAGCATCCTTTCATAGTTGATAGGTGCATCATGTTGTGATTGGACTTGAAAGGATGAAGTGTAATCGTGATGAAGTTGTGAGTCGGTGGACTCACGCATAATCATGTTTGCGATTGATGGTAATTGTTGCTTGGAATCATGCATACTCATCATTTCCTGGATAGATGGTAGTCTATTCTAACTGGGTGGATCTGAGTATGAATCTTGGGAATATTGTGGACAAGGTGGAGACGGAGGACAAGTCGGTTGAAAATTGGACTCGGGGGAATCAAAACCCCATGAACTCTGTGAAGAGTTGAAAGTATGAAAATTATGGTCATAAGATGGGGGGTATGGGTTATATTCATTCGGATAAGACCATTCCGGCACACTAGGTTGATCAAAGTTGTGATATGTTGGGTTGGTAACATCCGAAAAATAGTTAGGTGTGTAATATGGATTAAAATTGGAAAAATTATTATTATATGCCATATCACACCAACACAAACAAAGAAAAAGAAAATAAACAAATAAACAAATAAAAAAGAAAAAAATTCTAACCTAAGTTAGGGTAGACCTATGACCTAGACGACTCCTAACTGGTTAGATTGTCCACGGGAGGTAGGGTGCAGACTTTGACCACAAGTTAATCAGGCAGGTCAGGGCAAGAGTGGTGGGAGGTTTTCCGTCAAAGACGTTCCTTAATTAAATAACCACCAATCTTCGGGCTTTCAGCCCTCAATCCCCTTCCTAGACACTGATTTGGCAGGAGTCAATTTCCAACACCGTTCCCCCTTAGGATAATCTCCTAATTGAGTCCGAGATGTCCCTAGGGCCAACGTCTACTAATTTTAAGTTAGGCTTGGGTTAGTGAGTGCTTGGGATATGATTTTTGGGCTAAGGAAGGGTGATGAAATCCCCACCTTATCTTGTTAATGGGTTATGCCCTTAAAATAAATTTGTGCAAGTGTACAAAATATGTAAATAAGATTCACTCAAAGCATCAACTAAGAGATGAGTCCTATTCTACATGCAATGCGAACGTACCTTGCTCCAGCACTCTTCAACAGTAAAAATAAAGGAATTGAAAAGACACGTGCCTAATATGCAAACGTCTAATCAATTTTTATCTTTAACAACAAGTATTTTACTGTTGATTAATTAGCAGTAAGCAGGGTTAGAACAAAGTTTAACAGAGCAGTAGACAGATATTGCAATTTGCAGCAACCTGCAAAAAGATGGATTAGTCGGGAACTACTCAGGCCGCGGTTTTGCGGCAATTGCCGCGTTTCCGCGGCTCTGAAGTAGGCTCTTGTGCTCTGCCTTCGAGGGTAGAGGCACAGAGTTGCTATATGTCCACTTCTGCTGTCAGTTTCCCTGTTCTCCAAACCTGCAAACAGAAAGAATAAAAAAATTAGTTAATTTTTTTATTTAGAGAAAAACTTATCGTCCCTCCCCGGCAATGGTGCCAATGTTTTGATTGAGATTTTATCTGCACACAAAATATAATATATCAGATTTAGAAGTAAAGATGTGCAAGTGCTCAATTCGAATTCGCGGTAGCAGTGGCTATGCGGGTCATGATCCTCATGGAGGGACTAGCGATAGAAGCGTTTGTAAGTTATCTCTAAAAATTATTTTCTTTAAGTTAACAAAAAGAATAGTTAAAGTTAAGTTAGGAAGAAGGCGGTAGATTATGAAGATGGAGGATTAGAGGTGGTATTTATAATGAGATGAGAAAGAAAGAATTGGGAGATGGTGATTTAATCTACAAAAAGAAAAGAAATAAACACTAATCTTAGTTTGGTTGAAGAAAAACGTGAAATCCTAACGCTTTCTACCTTGCTTTGGAGTCGTTGAACGCATAAACCATAGGATCGATCTCAGTCCCCTGTTCGCATTATATCATCAAGCTTGGGCAAGTATGAAGTGATACGTACCTTGAGGAGGAGAACATCACCATGAAATATCGTTGGCACCCACCAAGATTCGTTATACTTGTGCTTTGGAAATCACTTGCATGCTCATCATTAACCAACAAAGATAAAAATAGAAAAAGAGAAGAAAACAAAATGGAAAATAAAGCAATGACATAAAAAGAAAAGATACCTTTATTACTTGATACAATGGAAGAGAAGAGGAGCATACATCGGTGTCACTCTCAACATAGCCCTCTCCCTCACTTACATAAAAATTACAAAAAGCAAAGAAAACCTAAACTACAAGAAAGAAGAAAGCCTAAAATCCTAGATTTGGCCCTCTGGCTCTGGACGCCTTTACGGTTGCTCTGCAGGGGTATTTATAGGTGCAGAAGGTAGTAGAGTCCCATAACAACTCCTCAACGAAAGCGGTTCCCCAGACTTATCCAATCTGCCGCGGAAACGCGGCTTGGGCCACGTTTCCGCGGCCTAAGTGTGTCGGTTGGCCATGCGCTTTGGCGCGTGGCTTCTCCTGGTCCGTCCATCTGGTCGTTTCCTTCTGGAAGTTGAATCTCGACTCTTTATCTTGGGATTTAGATATAACTTGGGAAGCAAGTTACCTAGATCCCAAATCTTTTATCCACGAATTTCCTTCTCTTCTTTGGCTTTTATCTTCATCCTGCAAGTGTTTAGGGTTGAATAGAAGTCTATCCTTCCCTCTTCTTTGTATTTGCAACTTTTGCCCTTGTGTATTTGCAATTTTGACAATTAATATTTGCAACTTTTATATTGGGCTTGAATATGGGCTTTTGGGCTTCTTTTAGGCTTTATTTATTATTAAAATAAGAACTCAATGCCTGCACACAATAAATCATAAAATATTAGTAAATGCGCAGAATTATATGAATAAATATGAAAATGTGATGGTAAATGTCATGATAAAAATGCACTTTTCACTGCCAATCAATCACCTAGAGTAGTTATTTATAAAAGACACAAAGTAATGGTTATCTCCAATAGATGTCTTGATAGGTCCCCAGACATCAGTGTGAACATATTCCAGAATTCCCCCGGTGCAATGAGTTGCAGTGCTGATTTTGCAATAGCTTGTAGAGACTTTTCTCCTGTATGTCCGAGCCTCATATGCCAAAGCCATGTGTAATCATCTGAATCTGTAGAAGTCGCCACTTGCCCTGTAATCGTACTATCCTTCAAGTAGTAAAGGTTATTGTATTAGATGCCCTTCAAAACAACCATCGAGCTAGTCATCTTGAGGACACCATCTTCAATAGATACTTCAAGACCCAATACTTCAAAGGCATCAACAGATATAATATTCCTTTTCAGTTGAAATACACACCTCACTTTCAATTCTCGCACCATCCCATCAAACATCTTGATATGGACCGTACCTATCCCTTCTATGTTGCATGGCTGATCATCACCATGATAACATAGCATCCATTTAGCTTCTCAAAGCTAGAAAATCAATCTCTATTAGGGCACACATGATAGGTAGCTCTTGTATCTAGCATCCATTCAGAGTCACCTGAGTAACCAATAGTAAGAGTAGTGACAGAGAAAGAGAATACCGTTGAGTCAGATTCTGATCCACCTGCCTGTGAAGTACTACCCGATTGGGTATTAATCACCCTTGCGAGATTTGCCTTGGTCTTTGACTCCTTATTCTTCTCTTTGATCTTTGGACAATCAATCTTTCAGTATCCTAATTCTTTGCAGAAAGTGCACTGGTTCTTTTTCAGATCTCAGAAATCTGGCTTAGACTTTAATCTCCCACGCTTACCTTTGCCCTTCCGATTGGAACCCCTGCCTCTTACCTTCAACGCCTTTGCTGATGTACCATTGGAAGAAGACTGCTTGTCCTTCCTCTTCATAATTTACAAAAGCAATTGACACATCACTATAGTTAAGTGTTTGTTTATCATTGATCAAAGTTAGGATAAATGTTTCATACTCTTCATCAGGAAGGGAATTTCAAAAGAATCAATGTCTTATCCTCTTTTTCAATCGCCACATTCACATTACTAAGTCTGTAAGAAGCTTGGTGTAGTTATTCATGTGTTTGTCAATGGAGAGTCCTCTCTTCAACTAAAAGCGGTAAAGCCTCCTCTTTAGTTGTAATCGCGTCGATGCTCTCCGTCAGATACTTCTTTTCGAGGATCTCCCACAGCTTCTTTGCGGAAGTCTCATACAACACATGATACTCGATGTCTTGTGTCAAACAAGACCTTACGAGACCATGCGCTGTTCTATTCATCGTGTTCCTATTTTCCTTTGGCTTTTCTTTCAAATATAGAGTGTCTTTGAGGTTTGATGTCGTCAATGCATCCATCACCTTACACCTTCACATCCCAAAGTTTTTCTTGCCATCAAACTTTACCACATCAATTTTCAACGAATGTGGGTTCACGATTTTCACCGTGAATGAACTATCTCCAGCCATCTCCCCAGTAGAATCCTCAAAATAATGCGAAAAATGATTAGTGAAAATAAATTCTTCGCTAAACACAAAAACAAGGCAAATAAACAAAGAAAGAGAACACAAGATTTTAACGAGTTTTGACAATTTGCCTACGTCCTCGGGGCAGAAGGGGAGATAGTTCTTATTAAACCAATTAATTACAGGATATAATATCAGGGGGCAAAACCCCTCTTTATATAGGCATGGATAATTGGAACCCCTGCCTAGGCTTGGAGTCCCTCAAGAAAAGAAAACCAACAACTCTAAATTCGAATCAGAAATGAATTTAGACTTCTGCTCGGATTCGCTCAAAATCCTCTTGCTGTCGACAGCTCAAATGATTGTTGACAGTTATCTGACAAACTCCACTTTCGGTAAACGCTGTCGACAGCACAAAAGTGGCTTGCTGTCGATAGCCTAGCTTCAGCAGTTGAGCGTATCCAAGTCGACTGTCGACAGCAAGGGGACTGTCGACAGTCCTATGCCTTGTTTCTTAAGAACTTCATTCTCTAACTTTTTATTCTTCTTTCTCTCTCACACAAGATCCATCAATTTTTCTGCACTTGCTAAAATGGAGGCGCTTCACAATCTGTCTGTGTCAAATAACCATTTCACTGGAAATTTATTTTTTGAGGTGTGGTCATTAGTTCATTGGGGTTTCTTGATCGCTCGTGCAATTCATTTGATGACCATACCCAGTGAGTTGACAAAGATCTGGAAATTTTTGGTCTTTTTGAATCTGTCTTTGAATAATTTCGGATGTCTGGTTCCAGCTGGTTTTGGAAATTTGAAGAAGTTGTAGTATTTGGACATGGGAGGCAACAGTTTTTCTGGTGATCTTAGCCAATTACAAAATGTGGTTCATCTTGATCTCAGCCAGAACCAATTATCTGGATCAATCGAGTCAAATTCTGATAATTCCCCTATTATTTGCGCCTAAACATTAGCAACAGTGAATTATCTAGAGAGCTATTTGCCAAAGATCCAGTTCCTGTGTTTGACAATTTAGAGGTGTTTGATGCCAGTCTTAACCAGCTTAGGGTCTGTTTGGTTGTCGTAATTGGCCGTAATTCGTAAGTCGTAATTGGTATAGTCTTTTACAGTTGTAAATGAGTTACATGTATGGAAGTAGATGAGTTGGTAATATAAAATTGTAAGTGGGAAAGTGTATTGTGTTTTTCAGTGTTTGGTTGTCGTAATGTGTAAGTCGTAAGTAGAAAAGTAGACCACAAAATTAACTATTTGGTGATTTAAAAAGTTTTAATATTGCAAATTAATACTAAAAATGTTAAATATTAAAAAAATTAATATTAACATAAAAAAATAATACAAATTTGCATGACCATAAAATTAATTGTAAGTGGGCTGTAAGTGAGTAGTAATTGGGTTGCAAGTGAGTGGTAGTTGAGTTGCGTAAGCCTTTTACGAATTCCGGTCCAAACAAACGCCATAGTTGTAATTAGGTTCATTTACGAATTACAGACTTTTATGACTTTTGCGACGAAACAAACAACCCCTTAGTAGGAATGTTCCATCGTTCAATTTTCTATTTTCTCTTGGCATCCCCTGTCTGGGAAACAATCAGCTTCTCTGGTTCCTTGCCTGAAGCATTGTTCAAGGGAAGTTCAATGCTTTTGACTGAACTTGACCTAAGTTGCAATCAACTTACAGGTAATCCAACTTGAGTTCTATCAGTTGCATTCTGTTTATGTACTTATATCTGGTAGAGTATTTTAAATATGCCTATCTTAATAGAACTCAACTACCTATTTACTATATTTAGAGTATTTTAACTTTGCCTTGCTTTTATATTTTAGAAGTATGACAATTTCTTGAATTGAACACAGCTAATTTTCTGAGGGAAAATGTTCTGCAAATTGTCATCTCAATAGAGTTTCACATAGATGTTGTATTTTTAGCGTATATTCTGTGACATAAATGATTCATAAAATTATATTCAAAGCTTGAGCTGTGCTATATATCATATGACAGACATCATAAAATATCAACAGCCACCGAGTATTTTAGATTGGTAATTGAAATAATTTAAATGATGAAATAAGCCATATTGGTTGGTGGAAACAAAATGATGTACTAATGCCTTATTACATAAGCTGGTTTAAGGAACATTTTTCTAGAAATTCTGAATAATTTCTAGTGGCTCTTCTAAAATGCCTTGTGTGTCAAAAGTGATCCTCTTTCTTTCTTTACTCACTACATGAAAATTTTAAGTAGTCTATAATAGGAATAGCAACTCTAGGATGAAATTCTGTTGCTTGAAGTCAATACTTACCAAGATAAATTGACGTTGAGGATTACAATTGAGTTCTTGGAATAACTGAATATTTATAAATCACAAGTACAGAAAGCTATTTTAAACTGATTTAAGATGTTAATAGAGAGTAGTATTATGCACTTTATATTTCATTTAAGTCACCACCCTGACATGTCTTAATAAATTTAACAGAAGAAACAACCTTTAACAGAGCTGAATGGATAAAAAGTTTTCCTTTTAGCCAATTACAATGATTTGGGACAAAGGACAGGTTGGTTGTTTTTTTTTTTTTGGGGCTAATCGTGTTAGTTGTTGTTCTAGAATTAATAAAATCAATTATGGCCATGTTTCTAAAGACATGGGGCAACATGAACAGGACTTGAAATGGCAAGCATCAAAACCATTAGTTGTTTGTGAGGTTTAAAGCCTTGTCACTCTCCTTAAGGTCGCTTAAGGTCGATCAGGAACCTTGTGGTTCCCATTACCAACCAGATGTCTTGGGCGTTTTTT
This sequence comes from Agave tequilana, assembly GCA_038442645.1. Classification (NCBI taxonomy): domain Eukaryota; kingdom Viridiplantae; phylum Streptophyta; class Magnoliopsida; order Asparagales; family Asparagaceae; genus Agave; species Agave tequilana. The sequence continues at coordinate 28,304 of JAVJIF010023572.1, forward strand.
CATGGAGAAATTCATATGAACAGGATTGTGTTCTAAATTTACTGACTGATTATGGAAATTACCCACTAAGAGATCCTAATACTGGGTGCAGAGGAAAACAAATTAGATAAGTAATACACACATACTTGCGAGGCAAGTTTCATGGAACTTCCTCCTTTGGGGCCTTCAGCCCTTCCATATATCCTGAATATACACACAATCTTGTGGACTAAAGAAGCTTCACATTATAATTATTATTGGGCAAGGAAATTGGTCTTTTCTTGGGAATTTGATGTTTAAAAGTCATCAATGTATAGGCCATTGTTTGAAGTTATTGGAGTTAACTTTTAAATTTAATGTTTAAATAAGAGCAGTTAGTTATTTGTCACTTATTATTTCATAATTTATATTAATTTTTTGTCAAATATAAATATCAGTATTATAGTTAAATATATGTTTACTTACATCTGAATTTTGAAAAACAAATTTACATCCCTTCATTATTAAGACAATTGTGAGATATGTATACTTGAATACATTATGTAGTTTTTTTAACATTGTTATACTCAAAACTTGTTATTACATTTTTCAAGTTTTAGTGGCACAAAGTGGATTTACATGTATGCATGAATGTTATGTATGCGTGTATGTATTTGTTTATATATGTGTATGTATTTGTGAATGTTTGTTTGTATATAAGTATTTGTGTATATTTCGTTGTGTCTATAGATGTGAATGTATATGTGTGTACATATATAGATTTACATGTATGAATGGATTCATGTAGGTATTTGTGTATATTCGTCTGTATATGTAGATGTGTATGTATATGTGAATATTTATTTCTGTATAAGTATTTTTGTATATTTTATTGTGTTTCTATATGTGAATTATATGTGTGTGTGTATTTACATGTGTGCATGGATGTTATGTATGTTGTAGGTATTTGTGTAGATGTGTGTATATGTAAATATGCGAATGTATATGTGTTTGTATATAAGTATTTGTGTATATTTCGTTGTGTCTATATATGTGAAAGTATGTGTGGGTATATATACAGATATATAGACATATGAAAAGGAAAATAGAATAGTATGTGTGTGTTTCTTTTTGAGTGAGTGTGTGTGTGTGTATGTGCATATGTATGTAAGTGTATATAATTACATATGCAGTATGTATGTGCGTACATGGATTAATTGTAGGTTTGATTGTGGCTAATTAGTTAGTTGTGCACCTTACTAAGGAATCGAAAGTACTACATTCACATCTCTCTTTCTCCTTTTTCTCTCAGCTCTTGCACGCAGTCTTTTATCTCTTTTCATCCCCTCTTACTCAGGGCCAATCAAGTCACTCCTCTCCACCTCTCTACGCTCCACTCCTTTCCTCTCCTCTTCGAATCCTAAGGACTAATGTAAGACTAGTGCGGCAATATTAGTAGTCCCAATATCTTTTCATCTAATTTCATCAAACTCATTGATCTTCATTTATCCACATACACTACTCTTCACTGTCTCATCTCCACACCATGAATTCAATGTCCCTTCAATTATGTTCGTTGTTAATAAAACCATCTTTGACATCTGTGAGCTCTCCTATGAGATCCTCCAAGACGTGAATCCTCACGTCCCTATCTATCACTTTATGTAGCCCTAGCTTTCAAATCTACCCACTCCCTCGACATCCTTGATGTTCAGTTCCTATGCACCACTGTTGTCACCATCGTGCTTTTTTCTACCACTATCTCAAGAAACCTCACTATTGTCATAAGTTCCCCTACTACAAATTATTTTCATACGACGAAATGAAGAAGATAACTCCAACCACGCCGGGATGATGTTGTTGGACAACCAAAAGGATCATCAAAATAACCTTTGTCTAGACAATATTAGCTTAGCCTTTAACTTCATTGCTGTCAGGACTTTCTCACTGATCGATTCCAAATACTTAGATTATCGACCACTTCTATGGCAAGGAAGTGGTACCTATGAGTTCCTCAATGCCCTATTCCATGGATGAGGACTGCAACAATAGCTTGATGCTTAATCAATGGTTATGCATCAATGAGAGGTTTTTTTTTGGGCTTGCTTCCTTCAATAGCGCGTGACTTTACGACCCGATAGTAGTTTTTTTCCCTAAGTGGGAACAAGGAGAATGGTGATCAAGTTCTATGCTCTTACCTTTTTTTTCTGGTTATTTATTTTGTTTTTAAATTTAATTTTGCTAGTGCAGGTCACTTGGCGGTATTTTGAAGACTACATCCAATTTCTAGTTTCACATCATTGTTTAAAGGTTGATTCTCACGACTTGACATATTTATTCCTTTATTTACATTTATTATCTTTACAATAAGTTTTTATGCATATTATTTAAGATTTTGTAGGTGGTTATTCAGGTGGTTTCTCGTGAAACATTTCAAGAACATTTACAAATGATTAGTTATCTGCCACTTATTATTTCATAGTTTATATTAAATTTTTTGCCGCATATAAATATCAATATTATAGTTAAATGTTTGTTTATTTATAGGTGAAGTTTGTAAAACAAATCTATATCTTTTTATTATTAAAAAAATCTAGTAATTTTTTTACATTTGTTATATTGTAAACTCATTATTTCATTTTTCAAGTTTAAGTTGCATATAGTGGATTTACATGTATGCATGTATTTGTGTATGTGTGTACATGAAGTGTATATATTATATGTGAATATTTGTTGGTATAAAGTATTTGTGTATATTTCATTGTGTCTGTATATGTGAATGTATATATGTGTATATATATAGAGATATAGACATATGAAAAGGAAAATAAACTCTGTGTGTTTCTTTTTGAGTGTGTGTATATATGTGCATATGTATGTAAGTATATATAATTATGTATGTAGCATGTTTGTGTATACATGGATTAATGTTGGTTTGATCGTGGTTAATACTGGGTGCAGAGTAAACACATTGGATAAGTAATACATACATACTTGCTGGGCAAGGTTCAAGAAAACTTCGTCCTTTGGGGCCTTGACCCTTCCCCATATCCTGAATATACATACAATCTTGTGGACTAAAGAAACTTGACATTACAATTACAATTGGGCAAGGAAATTGGTCTTTCCTTGGGAATTTGATTTTTAAGAGTCATCAATGTACAAGCCATAGTTTGGAGTGAACTTTTAAACTTAATGTTTAAATAATAGCGCCACTAACATAATCAATGTAGGTGCATGTAGACTGTTGGCGTCTTTAGGGATCTCTTGGAACATTATAATTAACTCAAGTTATAATCTCCCATATGCTTCTATTTTGTTGATTGACTGGTCAAGTAGCCTGTTTTCATAATGCGTTCACAGTTATTCATTGGACAAACCTCTATTAAAGATTTGCTTATTTGATAGTTTTCTGAATGGTGCTATGTGTAATATTATTTTGCTTGTCTGTTGAAAAGATTCATGAGTTTACAGTAAAAGCACTTTCAGAAAACTTGATCCTCAATCCCAATACTGGGCCTCCCCAGGAGTTACTTCAAAACTAATATTCGAGAACTTGCTTTTGTTCTCACTCTGAGTCATTCACAAAGTTTGTACTAGTAATTTCAACAGCTCCAGTCTAGATTTTGGCTTGGCTTTTAAATAAATTACAATTTACTACCAACCTTCCTCCTTCCCCTTCTTTTTTGGTTCTTGCTGGATGAACTGGACCCAAAAATCTAAATTAAGTTTACTAGTTTATGTTTAATTTTAACCTTCTACCTAGCTTGAATGGAAACCTAGTATTCTCCAAGTCCATTAAAACCCTCGTACAATCCTCTTTTATCATTATAATCTTAGTTCCATCGTCATGTTAGAAAGAAATGAAAGATTTTAGTTTTTCTTTTGGCTACTGGCCTCATTTGACCCAAGATCTAAATTAAGTTAACTAGCTTATGTTTAATTTTAACCTTCTACCCAGCTTGAATTGAAACCTAGTATTGTCCAAGACCATTAAAACCCTCGTATTTGTGTATATTTTGTTATGTCTACGTATGTGAATGCATATGTGTTTGCGTATAGACATATGAAAAGGTAAATAAAATTGTATGTGCGTGTTTCTTTTTTAGTGTGTATATATGTGCATATGTATGTAAATATATATAATTATGTATGTAGTATGTCTGTGTGTACATTGATTAATGCAGGCTTGATCGTGGCTAATTAGTTATTTGTGCACATTACTAAGGAATCAAAAATAATATATTTGCGTCTCTAATTCTCTTTTTCCTCTCTACTCTCACACGCGGTCTTCTCTCTCTTTTCGTTTCCTTTTACGCGAGGCCAATTAAGTCACATCTCCTATTCTCGCCCCTCTCCTCTCCACCTCTCTATACCCCACTCAAGTTCTCTTCTCTCCGCGTCCTAAGGACTAATGTGCGACAATATTGGTAATCTCACAATTTTTTCAACTAATTTCATCAAACTTACAGATTTTCATCTTCCCAAAGACACTAAAGTCCCTTCACATGATGTTCACTGCTAACAGAACCATCTCCAACCTCTCTAAGCTCCTCTCCAAGATCCTCCAAGATGTGCATCCTCACCTCCTAATCTACCACATTATATAAACATGACTTTAAAATATGCCCGCTCCCTCAACATTATGCCGTTAGTTCGTGTGCATTGGTATCGCTATCATTGCGCTTTTTTCTATCACTATTTTAAGAAACCTCACTATACAAGTTCCCCTTCTACGACACATTATTGTCACATGGTGAGGATGAGAAAAATGACTCTAACTATGTCGGGATAATGTTGTTTGATAACCAAAAGGATCATCGACACCCGCTTTCGTCTAGATAGTGTTTGCTTGGCCTTTAACTTTATGATTGTCTGACTTTCAATAGTGATCAAGTCCAAAATCTTGGATTATCGTCTGTCTCTATGGCGAGTAGGTGGTTACTTTGAATTCCTCTGTGCCAACACCATAAATGACTGCGACAACAGCTAGATGATTATCCAATGGTTATGCATCAATGAGAGATCTTTTTCGCTTGCTTCTGTCGACAATGAGTAATTACATGATCGAAAAATAATTGTTGGCCTTGAGTTCAATCGAACAAAGGAGAATGATGGCCAGGATCTTTTCTCAAACCACTTTTTAATGTTATTTTGTTTTTAAATGTAATTGGCTAGTGCAGGTCACTTGGCGGCATTTTGAACATTTCAGCAAGTTTCTAGTTTCAACAGCATGGCTCAAAGGTATCAAACTCATGAATTGATATATTTATTTCTTTATTTATATTTATTATCTTTACAGTAATTTTATATATATATTATTCAAGATTTTGTAGGTGGTTATTCAGGTGGTTTCCTGTGAAATAGTTTATGAACATCTACATGCGGTTAGTTATTTGCCACTTATTATTTCGTAAGTTATATTAAATTCTTATCCTATATAAATATCAATATTAAAGTTAAATGCCTATTTATTTACAATTGATGTTTGAAAAAAAATCTACATCCCTTCATTATTTAAGACAATCGAGGTATGTATATTCGAATACTTTAAATAATTTTCTCGAATTGTTATATTCTAAACTCATTATTTCATTTTTCAAGTTTTACATGCATGCATCTGTATGCTTGTATGTATTTGTGTATATGTGTGTATATGTAGATATGTGTATGTATATGTGAATGTTTGTTTGTATATAAGTATTTGTGTAAAATTTGATGTGTTATGTATTTGTGTAGGTATTTGTGTATATGTGTGTGTATATGTAGATATGTGTATGTAAATGTCAATGTTTGTCTGTATAATTATATTTGTGTATATTTCGTTGTTTATATATGTGAATGCACATGTGTGTGTATCATGTATGAATGGATGTTACGTATGTGTGTAGGTATTTGTGTATATGTGCGTATATGTAAAATGTGTATGCATATGTGATTTTTTATGTATAAGTATTGGTGTATATTTCATTTTGTGTACATATGTGACTGTATGTGCATGTGTATGGACATATGAAAAGGAAAATAAAGTTTTGTGTGTGTTTCTTTTTGAGTGTGTGTATATATGTGCAAATGTAAGTAATTATATATAACTATGTATGTAGTATGTCTGTGTGTATACTGATTAATGTAGATTTGATCGTGGCTAATTGGTTATGCACCTTACTAAGAAATCAAAATAATATATTTGCGTCTTTTTCTTTTTCTCTCCTCTATCCCACACAGTCTTCTCTCTTTTTTCGTTCCATTTTATGTGGGCCAATCAAGTGACACCTCCTATCCACACCCATCTCCTCACCTCTCTATACCTCACTTCAGTTTTCTCCTCTCTGCGTCTTAATGACTAATGTGCGACAATATTAGTAATCTCACTGCTTTTTCGCTAATTTCATCAAACTTATAGATCTCCAACTTCCCAAAGACTATACTCTTCAAGTGCCTCATCTCTACACTATGAAAGAATTGTCCTTTCACATCATGTTCGCTGTTAACAAAATCATCTTCAATCTCTTTGAGCCCCCTCCGTGATCCTTCAAGATGTGCATCCTCACCTCCTTATCTACCATTTATATAGCCATGACTTTAAAATCTGCCCACTCCCTCGACATCCATGTCGTCAGTTCCTGTGCAGAGGTTTCATTACCATCACAATTTTTTCTATCACTATCTCAAGAAACCTTACTACAAGTTCTCTTATGACACACTATTGTCACAGGGCGACGATGAGGAAGATGACTTAAACCATACCAGGATAATGTTGTTTGATAACCAAAAGGATCATCGACATTCGCTTTCGTTTAGATAATGTTTGCTTGGCCTTTAACTTCATGGTTGTCTTAACTTTCAATGGTGAATAAGTCTACAAACTTAGATTATCAGCTGTCTCTATGGGGAGGAGGTGGTACCTCTGAATTCCTTAGTGCCCGACACCATGGATGAGGAATGCGACAATAGTTGAATACTTATCCAATGGTTATACATCAATGAGAAAGGTCTTCTTTTTCGTATGCTTCTACTGACAATGAGAAACTATATGACCGAAAAATAACTGTTGGACCCTGAGTTCGAACAAAGGAGAATAATGACCAGGTTCTTTTCTAAGACCATTTTTAATGTTATTTTATTTTGTTTTTAAACGTAATTTGCTTGTGCCGGTCACTTGGCGACATTTTGAACATTTCAGTATGTTTCTAGTTTCAACATCATGAGTTAAAGGTATCAAACTTATGACTTGACATTTATTTCTTTATTTACATTTATTATCTTTACAATAAGTTTTTATATATATTATTCAAGATTTTGTAGGTGGTTATTCTCAGATGGTTTTTCTATGAAATATTTAAGAACATCTACAAGCGGATAGTTATCTGCCACTTATTATTTTATATGTTATATTAATTTTTTGGCACATATAAATTTCAATATACAATTAAATGCCTATTTATTTACAACTGAAGTTTGCAAAACAAGTCTACATCCCTTCATTATTAAGACAATCGAGGTATGTATAATCGAATACTATAAATTTTTTTTAAATTGTTATATTCTAGACTTATTATTTCATTTTTCAAGTTTTAGTGGCATAAAGTGGTTTTACATGTATGAATGAATGTTGTGTATGGTATATGTATTTGTGCATATGTATGTATAAGTATATGTACATGTGAATGTTTGGTTGTTATCAAGTATTTGTATTTTTTTCTTGAAGACAAGGGTATCCAGGGGCAGCCACGAACCATGACTAATCCCTTGGGCTTGTGCACGACTCCCTGCACACACAAGCCGGGTATGACCGAGCCTAAATGCTTGTGGGGAGTTGTATGTCGCACCTCGTGAGATTCGAACAAGCAACCTGCGGGGGAGCAAATCCACGATCTAATCGTGTGAGGGACCGATGTGTTATGTATGTGTGTAGGTATTTGTGTATATGTGTGTATATGTAGATATGCGTATGTAAATATCTATGTTTGTTTGTATAATTGTATATTTGTGTATATTTCTTTGTGTCTATATATGTCAATTTACAAGTGTATATATCTACATCATATATGTATGGCGTATGCGTGTAGGAATTTATGTATATATGTGTATATGTAAATATGCTTATGTATATATGAATTTTATTTATGTATATTTTGTGTATATGCTTATGTATTTGTGTATATTTTGTTGTGTTTGCATATGTGAATTAATGTGTGTGTATACATATAAAAAGAAAAATAAAATTGTTTGTGCGTGTTTCTTTTTGAATGTGTGTGTATGCATTCATATGTAAATATATATAATTATGTATATATGTATGTTTGTGTGTACATTGATTAATATAGGTTTGATCGTCGCTAATTATAGTTATTTGTGCACCTTACTAAGGAACCAAAAATAATATATTTGCGTTTCTCTCTCTTTTTCCTCTCCTCTCTCGCACACGGTCTTCTCGCTCTTTTCGTTCAAGGTTACACGGGGCCAATCAAGTCACCCCTCTTGTCCTTGCTCTCCTCTACACCTCTCCACATCCTAATGACTAATGTGTGATAATATTGGTAATCTCATTACCTTTTCAACTAATTTCATCAAACTTGTTGATCTCCATCTTCCCAAAGACACTACTCTTCAAGCACCTCATCTCCACACCATGAAAGAAATGTTTCTTCACATCATGTTCGCTGCTAACAAAACCATTTTCAACCAAGTTCCTCCAAGATGTGCATCCTCATCTCCTTATCTAACACTTTATATTGACATGGCTTTAAAATCTGCCCAATCTCTCGACATGATGTCGTCAGTTCATGTGCATTGGTGTCACTACCATCGTATTTTTTCTGTTACTATCTCAAGAAACCTCACTACTAGGGCGGGGATGAGGAAAATGATTCCAACTATGTCGGAATAATGTTGTTTGATAAGCAAAAGGAAAAGGATCATCGACACCTGCTTTCATCTAGACCATGTTTGATTGTCCTTTAATTTCATGGTTGTCTTGACTTTCAACAGTGATGAGTCCAAAAACTTGGATTATCGGCTGTCTCTATGACGGGAGGTGATACCTCTGAATTCCTTAGTGTGCGACACCAAGGATGAGAACTATGACAATAGCTGGATGCTTATCCAATAGTTATGCATCAATGAGAGGTCTTTTTTTTGTACTTCCGTTAACAATGAGTAATTATATGATCGAAAAATAACTTGGCCTTGAGATCGAAAAATAACTTGGCCTTGAGTTCGAACAAAGGAGAATGATGACATTTTGAGCATTTCAGTTAGTTTCTAGTTTCAACATGGTGTTCTTTTCTCATACCATTTTAATGTTATTTTATTTTGTAAAAAATGTAATTTGCTACTGCAGGTCACTTGATGGCATTTTGAGCATTTCCGTAAGTTTCTAGTTTCAACATCATGACTTAAAGGTATTAAAATAATGGCTTGACATATTTATTTCTTTATTTACATTTATTATCTTTACATTAAGTTTTTATATATATTATTCAAGATTTTGTAGGTGGTTATTCAGATTGTTTCCTGTGAAATTTTAAGAATACAACCGGTTAGTTATCTGTCACTTTATGTAGTTTTTTCACATTGTTATATTCTAGACTCATTATTTCATTTTTCAAATTTTAAGGCATTAAGTGAATTTACATGTATGCATGAATGTTATGTATGCGTGTATGTATTTGTGTATAAGTAGATATGTGCGGAGATGTGAATGTTTGTTTGTATATAATATTTTGTGTATAATTCGATGTGTTATGTATGTGTGTAGCTATTTGTGTATATGTGTGTATATGTAGATATGTGTATGTAAATGTCAATATTTGTGCATATTTCGTTGTGTTTATTTATGTGAATGTATATTTCTGTGTGTGCGTGTATATCATGTATGCATGATGTTATGCATGCGTGTATGTTTTTGTGTATATGTGTGTATATGTAAATATTTGTATGTATATGTGAATTTTGTTTGTATATAAGTATTTTTGTATATTTTATTGTGTTTGCATGCATGTGTTTGTATATGTATGTGTGTGTATATAGACAATGAAAAGGAAAATAAAATTGTATGTGCGTTTTTCTTTTTTAGTGGTGTATATACGTGTATATGTAAGTATATACAATTATGTATGTAATATGTTTGTGTACATTGATTAATGCAGTTTGATCTTTGCTAATTATTTAGTTGTGCACTTCCTAAGAAATCAAAAATAATATATTTACAGCTGAAGTTTGCAAAACAAATTACATCCCTTAATTATTAAGACAATTGAGGTTACGTATACTTGAATACTTTAAATAATTTTTTCAAATTGTTATTTTTTAGGCTTATTATTTCATTTTTAAAGTTTAGTGGCATTAAGTGGATTTATATGTGTGCATGGATAATATGTATGTGTATTTGTGCATAAGTAGATATGTGTATTTAGATATGAATGTTTGTTTGTATATAAGTCTGTGTATAAGTCGATGTGTTATGTATGTTTGTGTATATGTGTGCATATGTATATGTGTAATGTCAATGTTTGTTTGTATAATTGTATTTGTGTATATTTCATTTTATCTATATATGTGAATGTACATGTGCGTGCGTGTGTGTGTGTGTATATTTACATCATATATGCATTGATGTTATAATGCGTGTAGGCATTTGTGTATATATGTGTATATGTAAATATGTGTTATATATGTGAATTTTGTTTGTGCATAAGTATTTGTGTATATTTCGTTGTCACGTTTGTTAATGTATGTGTGTGGAGACATATGAAAAGGTAAATAAAATTGTATATGCTTGTTTCTTTTGAGTGTGTATTTATGTGCATATGTATGTCAATATATATATTTATGTGTATTTTGCTTGTGTATAAGTATGTGTATATTTCATTGTGTCTGCGTATGTAAATATATATGTGTGTGTGTGGAGACATATGAAAAGGAATATAAAATTGTATATGCTTGTTTCTTTTTGAGTGTGTTTATTTATAAGCATATGTATGTAAATATATATAATTATGTATGTAGCATGTTTGTGTATTTGTGAGCATATGTATGTAGCATGTTTGATCGTGGCTAATTAGTTATTTAAACAACTTACTAAGGAATCGAAAGTATTATATTTGCATCTATCTTTATTTTTTTCCTCTCCTCTCTCGCACGCGGTCTTCTCTCTTTTCGTTCCCTTTTACGTGGGGCCAATCAAATCACACCTCCTGTCTTCGTCTCTCTCCTCTCCATCTCTTTATGCCTAGCTCCATTTCTCTCATCTCCGCGTCCTAAAGACGTGTGACAATATTGTTATCTCACTATTGTTTCTGCTAATTTCATCAAACTTATGATCTCCATCTTTTTAAAGATATTAATCTTCAAGCGCCTCATCTTCACACCACGAAAGAAATGTCCTTTCATATCATATTCGCTGCTAAAAAAACTATCTTCAACCTCCTTGAGCTCCCCTCTGAGATCCTTCAAGATGTGTACCCTCACCTCATTATCTACCACTTTATATAACCATGTGTTTAAAATCTGCCCGCTTCCTCGACATTATGTCATCAGTTCGTGTGCATTGGTGCCACTAGTATCGCGTTTTTTCTATCACTATGAAGAAACTTCACTACAAGTTCTTCTACGACACATTATTGTCACAGGGCTAGGATGAGAAGATGACTCCAACTACGCTGGAATAATGTTGTTTGATAACCAAAAGGATCATCGACACCGCTTTCGTCTAGACAGTATTTGCTTGGCCTTTAACTTCATGGTCATCTTGACTTTCAATAGTGAATAGTCCAAAAACTTGGATTATCGTCTGTCTCTATGACGATGAGGTGGTACCTCTGAATTCCTCAGTGCCCGACACCATGGATGAGGACTGCGATAATAGCTGAATACTTATCCAATGGTTATACATCAATGAGAGAGGTCTTCTTTTTCGTATGCTTCCATTGACAATGAGTAACTATAAAACCTAAAATAATGGTTGGCCTTGAGTTCGAACAAAGGAGAATGATGACCAGGTTCTTTTCTCAGACCATTTTTAACATTATTTTATTTTGTTTTAAATGTACTTTGCTTGTGCAAGTCACTTGGCGGCATTTTGAACATTTCGGTAAGTTTCTACTTTCAACATCATGACTTAATGGTATCAAACTCATGACTTAACATATTTATTTCTTGATTTACATTTATTATCTTAACAGTAAGTTTTTATATTTATTATTCAAGATTTTGTAGGTGGTTATCAAATAGTTTTTCTGTGAAATATTTTAAGAATATCTACAAGCGGTTAGTTATCTGCCATTTATTATTTCATAAGTTATATTAATTTTTTTCACATAAAAATATCAATATACAGTTAAATGCTTATTTGTTTACAGCTGAAGTTTGCAAACAAGTCTACATTCCTTCATTATTAAGACAATCGAGGTATGTATACTACTTTAAATATTTTTTTTCAAATTGTTATATTCTAAACTCACTATTTCACTTTTCAAGTTTTAGTGGCATGCGTGTATGTATTGTGCATATGTGTGTATAAGCATATATGTGTGTGTGTGTGTGTGTATATAGATGTGAATGTTTGCTTGTTTATAAGTATTTGTGTATAATTCAATGTGTCGTGTGTAGGTATTTGTGTATATGTGTGTGTATGCAGGTATGGGTATGTAAATGTCAATGTTTGTTTGTATAATTGTATTCGTGTATTTATTTGTTTCTATATGTGTTAATGTACATGTGTGTGTGTCTATTTACATCCTGTGTGCATGGATGTTATGTATGCGTGTAGGTATTCGTGTATTTGTTCGTATATGTAGATACGTGTAGGTATATGTGAATTTTGTATGTGTACAAGTATTTGTGTATATTTTGCTTTGTCTAGATTTGTGAATGTATGTGTGTGTGTATATATAGACATATGAGAAGGAAAATAAAATTGTACCCGCATGTTTCTTTTTTAGTGTGTATATATGTGCATATGTATGCAGTTATATATAATTATGTATTTAGTATGTCTGTGTGTACATTAACTAATGTAGGTTTAATCGTGGCTAATTAGTTGTGCACCTTACTGAGGAGTTGAAAATAATATATTTGCTCCTCTTTTCTCCTTTTCCTCTCCTCTGCCGCACGCGGTCGTCTCTCTTTTCGTTCCTTTTTACGCGGGGTCATTTAAGTCACACCTTCTATCCTCGCCCATCTTCTCTCCACCTCTATATGCCCCAGTTCAATCTCTCTTCTCCGCGTCCTAAGGACTAATGTGCGACAATATTGATAATCTCATTACATTTTTAGCTAATTTCTTCAAACTTATAAATCTTCATCTTCCCAAAGACACTACTCTTCAAGCACCTCATCTCCACACCATAAAAGAAATGTCCCTCCACATCATATTCGTTGCTAACAAAACTATCTTCAATCTCTCAAAGCTCCCATATGAAATCCTTCAAGATGTGCATCCTCACCTTCTTATTTATAACTTTATATAGCCATGGGTTTAAAATCTGCCCTCTCCCTTGGCGTCCATGCCGCCAGTTCCAGTGCACTGGTGTCACACCGCGCTCTTTTCTATCACTATCTCAAGAAATCTACTGCAAATTCCCCTTCTACAACACATTATTATCACATGGCGAGGATAAGGAAGATGACTCCAACTGCATTGGGATAATGTTGTTTGATAACCAAAAGGATCATCGACATCCGCTTTTGTCTAGACGGTGTTTACTTTCCCTTTAACTACATAGTTGTCGGGACTTTTAATAGTGATTAAGTCCAAAAATTTGGATTATTGGCTGTCTCTATGGTGAGGAGATGGTACTTCTAAATTCTTCAGTACCCGACATCGTGGATGAGGATTACGATAACAGCTAAATGCTTATCTAATGTTATGCATAAACAAAAAGTCTACTTTTTCGCTTACTTTTGTCGACAAAGAGTAACTATATGACCAAAAAATAAATATTGGCCCTAAGTTCGGACAAAGGAAAATGGTGATCAAGTTTTTTTCTCAGATTATTTTTTAATGATATTTTATTCGTTTTTAAATGTAATTTGCTAATGCAGGTCACTTGGCGACATTTTAATCATCAGTAAGTTTTTTGTCCCAACATCATCATGGCTTAAGGTATCAAACTTATGACTTGACATATTTATTTCTTTATTTACATTTATTATTTTACAGTAAGTTTTTATATATATTAATCAAGATTTTGTAGGTAATTGTTCAGGTGGTTTCTCGTGAAATATTCTAACAACTCTACAAAGCGGTTAGTTATCTGCCACTTATTATTTCATAAGTTATAATAAATTTTTGTCACATATAAATATCAATATTATAGTTAAATGTCTTTTTATTTGCAGCTGAAGTTTGTAAAACAAATCTACATCCCTTTATTATTAAGACAATTGGGGTATGTATACTCGAATACTTTATGTAGTTTTTTCACATTGTTATATTCTAGACTCATTATTTCATTTTTCAAGTTTTAGAGGCATTAAGTGAATTTACATGTATGCATGAATGTTATGTATGCGTGTATGTATTTGTGTATAAGTAGATATGTGTGGAGATGTGAATGTTTGTTTGTATATAAGTATTTGTGTATAATTCGATGTGTTATGTATGTGTGTAGCTATTTGTGTATATGTGAGTATATGTAGATATGTGTATGTAAATGTCAATATTTGTGCATATTTCGTTGTGTTTATTTATGTGAATGTATATTTCTGTGTGTGCGTGTGTATCATGTATGCATGATGTTATGCATGCGTGTATGTTTTTGTATATATGTGTGTATATGTAAATATTTGTATGTATATGTGAATTTTGTTTGTATATAAGTATTTTTGTATATTTTATTGTGTTTGCATGCATGTGTTTGTATATGTATGTGTGTATATAGACAAATGAAATGGAAAATAAAATTGTATGTGCGTTTTTCTTTTTTAGTGTGTGTATATACGTGTATATGTAAGTATATACAATTATGTATGTAATATGTTTGTGTACATTGATTAATGCAGTTTGATCTTTACTAATTATTTAGTTGTGCACCTTCCTAAGAAATCAAAAATAATATATTTACAGCTGAAGTTTGCAAAACAAATTTACATCCCTTAATTATTAAGACAATTGAGGTTACGTATACTTGAATACTTTAAATAATTTTTTCAAATTGTTATTTTTTAGGCTTTTTATTTCATTTTTAAAGTTTTAGTGGCATTAAGTGGATTTATATGTGCGCATGGATAATATGTATGTGTATTTGTGCATAAGTAGATATGTGTATTTAGATATGAATGTTTGTTTGTATATAAGTCTGTGTATAAGTCGATGTGTTATGTATGTTTGTGTATATGTGTGCATATGTAGATATGTGTAAATGTCAATGTTTGTATAATTGTATTTGTGTATATTTCATTTTGTCTATATATGTGAATGTACATGTGCGTGTGTATATATATATATATATATATATATATATATATATATATATTATATATATATATATATATATATATTTACATCATATATGCATTGATGTTATGAATGCGTGTAGGCATTTGTGTATATATGTGTATATGTAAATATGTGTATATATATGTGAATTTTGTTTGTGCATAAGTATTTGTGTATATTTCGTTGTGTCACGTTTGTTAATGTATGTGTGTGGAGACATATGAAAAGGTAAATAAAATTGTATATGCTTGTTTCTTTTGAGTGTGTATTTATGTGCATATGTATGTCAATATATATATTTATGTGTATTTTGTTTGTTTATAAGTATGTGTATATTTCATTGTGTCTGCGTATGTGAATATATATGCGTGTGTGTGGAGACATATGAAAAGGAAAATAAAATTGTATATGCTTGTTTCTTTTTGAGTGTGTTTATTTATAAGCATATGTATGTAAATATATATAATTATGTATGTAGTATGTTTGTGTATTTGTGAGCATATGTATGTAGCATGATTGATCGTGGCTAATTAGTTGTTTATACGCAGCCTTACTAAGGAATCGAAAATAATATATTTGCATCTTTCTTTTTTTCCTCTCCTCTCTCACACGTGATCTTCTCTCTTTGTCGTTCCCTTTTACGTGGGGCCAATCAAATCACACCTCCTGTCCTCGTCTCTCTCCTCTCCATCTCTTTATGTCTAGCTCCATTTCTCTCATCTCCGTGTCCTAAAGACTAATGTGCGACAATATTGGTAATCTCACTATTGTTTCTGCTAATTTCATCAAACTTATGATCTCCATCTTTTCAAGGATATTAATCTTCAAGAGCCTCATCTTCACACCACGAAAGAAATGTTCCTTCACATCATATTCGCTGCTAAAAAAACTATCTTCAACCTCTTTGAGCTCCCCTCCGAGATCCTTCAA
>JAVJIF010023573.1:0-63521 GCA_038442645.1 Agave tequilana
GGTAGGGAGCTGTGTCCCACTCTGCTAGGTAGGGTCAGACTATCCCCCATCTTGGGGACTCTCTCAGTTGGTAAGAGCCTCGAGGTGTTGCTCTGTTTTGCTCATCCTCTTGGAATGGCTGCTCCTGTTATCTGGTTATCCTCCTCTCTTCAGTTGAAGATTTGGATGGCTTAGAGTTAGAATGCTCATCATTTTCGGTATTTATAGAAGATGAGCTCTCCCTCTCCTTCCATTTGCCTTAAACTTCTTGGAAGGAGTTTTAGCCTTTAGTTTCCTTTTATCCTTAAGCAGTTGTGATGCTTAAGGGTGTCGATAGATTTTTGCTGAGTTCGAATCATATTGAATTATTCTCTTTGGATTCGGACCTGCTCTTCGAATCGCTTGGCCACCTCCTCAGGTTCCGCCATGTAAGCAAAGGCGATTATCTCTAAACTAGAATTCAAAGACCGGATCCAATGATGTTGGAGTGGTCATCATTCATCTCATCCCCCCTGGCCAACAGACTGTAGTCGACGGGGGCGATCGTTCTTGTGTGGGTCCTGATTAGTATCCAATATTGCATATTTTACATCATAACTCCCATGCATATTACAAATAAATATGTGATTTTTACTCCTCTTCTCTACTTATTTGCAGGTACATACTTAAAAGGAGATAAAGTAATTAATTACCTTAATTAGCAATAATTAAGGTGATTAATTAAAGATAAAAGATAAGTCAAATCTCAATCCAGATCCAGAGAGATCCTCGCAACAAACCAAGATTCTAGAAGATCCACGTGGCCAACTAACTTTCAACAACCTGTACCAGAAAGATCTGGACCAACGGCCCAGATCTGGCCGCGATCCGCGGCATGGGCGCGGCAATCTTGGACCGTTAGATCCCCAGATTTTGTGTCAACCACCTTATCTCCAGAAGCTTCTCAGTTCTCCTATAAATACTTCATTGTACCTGCGAGAAAAAACTGATCAGAGAAGAGAGGAGATTAGTTTAGGGTTTGTAATTTTTAGTTGTTTTTCTCTAGTTTTCTTTCTTTAGATCTCTCTTCTCTATCCCTAGATTTCATTACAAAAGAGAGTGATTGTGAGGGAGAGAGCTTGTGTAATCAAGGGTGACAACTTGAAGCTATGCAAGGATTGATCCATCCTCCATTCCTCTACTTGAGTTTGATTCTAGTTTCTTGCATTCTTTAATTGCTTTCCTTATTGCTTTGTTTACTTCTTGCAATTTACTTTCATGTCTTGTATTTTTCTAATGGCTTCTTGTAGCTAATTTTCATTCCATGTACTAGTTTACCACTAGCTTAGCCACTTCACTACTCATGGGTGATTGCTTTTGTTAATCTTGCAAGTGTATGATCTTCTCTTCTCCGATGGTTAAACCACCATCTTGCAAATGAGAAAGTAATTAGGTCAACATGTGAGAGGAATTCTACGCCGATGGAGTGACAACATTAGGCATGCATTCGCTATCAAGGAGTCTAGTAAGTCTTGGCAAGCTAGCAAGGTAAGCTAGTCATGGTTTGTTTTCTTTAAGTTTCCTTTCCTTTTCTTGTGAATACCAAATCCTCTTCTTGATTTCTTTTCCAACGATTTCCACCATGAACATAGCCATCCTTTTCTTTTAGTTTCTTTTGCATTTGATTCACTAAGTTTATAAAACAAGAGAAGAATACTCGTTTGTTCACTTCACTACATACGTAAAGCTTCTACGCGAGCTCTCCCTGAGATCCGACTCGGTATAGCCTTATGCTATAACGGAGACAAGAAAGGGTACATCAAATACATTTCCATGAACATAGCCATCCTTTTCTTTTAGTTTCTTTTGCATTTGATTCACTAAGTTTATAAGCAAGAGAAGAATACTCGTTTGTTCACTTCACTACCACACGTTAAAGCTTCCATCGTGAGCTCTCCCTGAGATTCGACTCGGTATAGCCCTATGCTATAACGGAGACAAGAAAGGGTACATCAATACATTCTTATACACATAATAAGTACACCTTCTTAGTATAATCAAAATGGCGCCGTTGCCGGGGAGAGCGACGTTATTTTTGTTGTAAAGTGAAGTACTAAACGATTCTTCTTCTCTGTTTGCAGGTTACAGGTTAAGAAACAGGAAAATATACATTGCAGTCACATATAAGTGGACCTGGGCCTCTGCTCAAGAAAGCAGGGCCCAGGATCCCTCCAGAGTGCCGCGGATCCACAAGCTTTGCCGTGGAAACGCGGCACAATGGAGTGAACTCCTAACCACTTTTCTGCAGGGGCTTCTGCTCTGCAAGATACAACTGCTTATATACTTGATTTCCTGTATACTTCACTGTATTCCTGTTAATTAATTCAACAGTAAAAATTGGTTGATAATTGCTAAAAATTGTTTAGACACTTGCATTTTAGGCACGTGTCTCTTCAATTCTTTACTTTTACTGTTGAAGAGTGCTGGAGGCAAGGTACGTGTTTGCATTGCATATTAGACTAGGACAAACTCTTGCTTGATTTTCTTGCTTTGAGTGAATCCTTGTTATATTTCTTGTACACTTGCACAATTCAATTCTAAGGGCATACCCGTAAATAAGATAAGGTGGGGGAGTTCATTACCCTTTCCTTAGCCCGAAAATCATTTTCCCAAGCACTCACTAAACCAAGCCTAATTTAATAAAAAAGTAGACGTTGGCCCTAGGGACATCTCGGACTCATTTAGGAGATTATCCTAAGGGGGAAAAGTGTTGGAATTTAACTCTTGCAAAATCAGTGTCTAGGAAAGGGGTTGAGGGTCGAAAGCCCGAAGGTTGCTGGTTACTTAATTAAGGAACGTCTCCGGACGGAAAACCTCCCACCAACCTTACCCTTCCCTGGCTGATTAGCTTGTGGTTAGAGTCTACACTGAACCTCCCGTGGACGATCTATTTGTTAGGAGTCGTCTAGGTCTAAGTCTACCCTAACTTAGGTTAGAATTTTCTTTCTTTCTTTTTTTGTTTGTTTGTTTGATTTTTGTTTGTGATTGTGTGATATGGCATTCAACAATTCTTTCTATCCTAATAATAATCCATATTTCACACCATCTCCTTATTCGGATAATTCCAACCCGGTGTTTTATGATATGCACCAACCACAGACACCGGGTTGGCCTTATCCGAATCAATACGACCCATACACCCCATCTAACGATTATAATGTCCAAAATAATTTCAACTCTTCACCGAGTAATTGGGGATTCACGTACCCCGAGTCAAATTCTCAAATTCCTTGTCCATCATATTCACCTTGTCCACAGTATTCATTTCCAGAGTCCACTTCATATACTCCTTTTTCTGAGCCTCCATTTGAAGAAAAATCTGAGTTACTAAGGAGTTTAGAAGCTAATTTACATCGAGCTGAGCAAACATTTCCAGAATCTTTTCCTCTCCAATTCCACCGTATTTTCAAGAGTCCTACTCAGTTCCACCATTTCCTAATAAACAACCATTTGTCATGGAAATGAGTAAAGATTTCTTGTGTGAGTCCACTTTTCCATCACCACCCATTTTTGACTCACACGATTCACAAAATTTCCAATTTCAAGATTCCTATACTCCCATTCTAGAGCAGCCATCTGTAGATCTATCACATCTAGAAAGAGTATAGACATCTTGCAAGAGTCTTTCTTACAATATCAAACAACACGTACCGAGTCTTTCAATAGTGTGAAAGATCAATTGGATAACCTTCTTAGGAAAGAGGAAACTCTAGCCTATCAACATTTGACTAATCCAATTGTACCACACTCTATTGATATGACTCAAGACTCTTGTCATCTTGGAAATCCTGATTCAATTTCAGCAAGTTTTTCATTTCCTAAACTTGAACTTGTCCAAAATTCAAATCCAATTGACATTTTGGCAAGTTTTCATCTCCTAAAAATAAACTTGTCCAAACTCCAGATTCAATTGACGTTTTGGCAAGTTTTCCTTTTTCTGAAATTGAATTGGAACATGATTTTGATCCTGAACTTTCAGTTGATGATTCCAATCTACTTCCTGATTCAATCATGACTTCCATATCCTTACCTGATTTCAATCCATTTCCTGAGTCAGAATTGGATCCATTTCCTATCCATTGTGAAAATGAATCACCAATCTTTTATGATGATCACATAGAACTTGGCCAATTCCATACTTCTGAAAATCCTATCGATAAATTGGCAAGTTCTCCACATTTAATTGAACTACATGAGGAATGTGATCTTGAACCCCAACTTTGTGATTCAATCCATTTTCCTGATTCCATAATGATTCCGGTATCTTTACCTCACTTCAATCTTTTCCCGGAGTCAACCTTGGATCCTTTCCCAATTCACAATGAAGTTGAATCACCCATCTTTGAGGATCATGTCGAACTTGCCCAATTCTACACTTCTGAAGATTCAATTGACATATTGGCAAGTTCTCCATTTTGTGGAATTGAACTAAAGGAGATATGTGACCTAGATTTGCACATCTGTGATCCAGTTCAAATCCCTGAATCATTATTGACTCCGGTTATATTACCCAATTTGAGTAACCTTCTAGAGTCAGTTTTGATTCCCATCCTTCCTGAACTGGAATCACCAATTTTTAATAGTCACATTTCCATCGTTGGACAATTCATGTGGACTTGAGTTGACATTTCTTGACTTGGACCCAATTCTTAAATCCATTCCGACTCCCGAACCGTATCTTGAATTCATTCACTTCCCTGAGTCGGTGTTACTTTCCGAGTCCAAGTCAACTGTTCTATCATTTCATTCACCATTCTGGGACAAGGATTTTGATGAAAATGATTCTGAAATTATTAGGAAAATCTTGAAATTAGATGGGGTTATGTACATAATTAAGAGCACACACGCATGCATCATTTTCATGGGTCATATTTTTGTGATTTTTGGTAGGTTTTTGAAGACCCAACGCCAAGCTGATTGGGCCATGTTCCGTGGACCAGTCCGACCACCCCCAGAACCACCTCCTTAAATTAATTTTTTTTTTTACTAACATAGGATTCACTAACATAAAATTTAGGAAATAATAATAAAAAAAAAAAAGAAATAAACATAAAGGAGGATTTTCATGTTTAAAAGAGTCCCACATTTTCCAAATTCTACATCTTTCTAAATTCCTAGGAATTCCCATATTTTCAAAATTCAAATTCTACATCTTTCTAAATTCCTAGGATTCCTAAAATTCTTAGGATTCCTCAAATTCCATCTTTCAAAGAATTCCTAATTTGAGGTCTTTTCAAATTCCTAGGAGTCAAAGATTCTTTTCATAAATCCCTAGGGTAAATTTGTTTTTGACCTAGGGATAATTTAGGGACTCTCAAAATTCCTTTCTCCTATAAAAATACCCCTCCCACATATTTTCTCTCTCACCCGAGAAAAAAACCTCAGATCCCTAATTTCCTCTCAAAACCTCAGCTCTACAAATTTTCCCTTCTCCTGCTTCCTTCAGATTGCCGCGGATCCACAAGCCAAGCCGCGCAAACGCGGCTCTTCTGTAGAATCCAGTGCCCAGAAAAATTTCCCACCAGTCGATTTCAAGTGCTTCTTCCAGATCTGGTGTCACAATTTCTTCCAGAGTTCTCTGCATCCACAACAGAGATCGTTTTCTTCCCCCCACGTAATCCGGGGTGTGTTCGATATTCTAATCTCTACTCTTTACTGCTTTAATCTTCAATCTCTGTTATGGCACCACAAATTTTTCCTGAAAAAGACTTTGGGCGGATTTTGATTGATAATAATGGGTATGGACATGTATTTTTAGAACAAATAAGGGCTAGGAATTGGTACAATTTGATTTATGATAATTCTGAGACCGAGTCATTCTATTGTCCTGAGTTGGTGAAGATGTTTTACACTCACCTAGATCAAGCCTCGGTAGATTCACAAGCTTACCAATTCACTGTCCACATGCCTAATGGTGATTTCATTGTCACGCTTCCTCTTATTGAGGAAGTCACTCATGTCCCGACCAACCCACACCATAGCGAGCCCCTCCCTTTAATTGACTATATGACTGTTATGGGAGTTCGCTACACGGAGCAGGATCGTGGGCTAAAGGCTAGCACCACGTTTAGGAATGTTCATTGCATAGGACGTTGGATCCTACGCAATATTTTAGGACTAGACCATACCACAACTTTTAACAGGCCTGTGCTACAGATTATACATGACTTGATGACTAGACAACGCACGGTCTGTTTAAACAAGGTTATCTTCCATGCACTAATTGTCAACTCTTCCCGAACAAGAGGTGCCAAATACACACACCCCATCCTGATTACACGTCTGTGTAGGACCTTCCTACCAGATGATGTATTTGATTCATTTGATAGAATGTTTGCTGCACCAGAGAGACCGACCAGTGCATACACTAGTTGTTTACACGCACTCTGGACACCTACTGTCCAGCCAGAAAATGTGCCTGTAGTGTCCTCATCTTCGGAGAGTTATGATGCGGAGGATGAACCCGAATTTTGGAGGCAGGAACCCCCTGTAGAGACACGTGCTTTCATGTCTACCTTATGGAAAGGCATGAAGAAAATATTTAGAGGGCAAGTAAGGCTGAGAAAGAAGGTGGAGGAGCAATCTTCCAGGTTGGAGGAGCAATCCTCTAGGCTAGATACTATTGAGGCGACATTGAGGAGGACACAATCAGCTGGGCCGAGCACCACATCGGTTCCAAAGAGGAGGAGGGAGTGACTTTTCACCTTTTACCTGTTTCATGCATTCTTTTTATCTTGCATACATCGAGGACGATGCATGAGATAGGTATGGGGGGTAGATACTAACTTAGGATTTTTCATTTTCTTGTTAGGTTTTTTATTTTTTAGGATTTTTACTTTCTTTGTAGGTCTTTTATTTTTAGATTTTATTTTTTTCTAGATTTTCCACTTTCTTTTTAGATTTTATCTTTTCTTTTAGAAAAAAATAAAAATAAAAAATAAAATAAAAACTTTTTGAAATAAGAAACAATATTTTGATCTATTTTTAAGAAAATTAAGATGTATCTTAGAAATTAAGAAAGCCTTAATTATGACATCTTAACCTAGTTGAAGTAATAGATCTTGTTTGAGATTATAGGCTAAGTAAGTAAAATTGGTGAGATATTCTTATCTTGAATTTTGCCTTAGATAATTATGCACTTCACACTTACACATTTCTTGGGATGGAAACAAAGACCAAAAATGCCATATATATAAAAAAAAAAAGAGAAAAAAATATATATATATATATAAATAAAACATCACCTATTAAGCTGGAGAATTGTGCCTCAAGAAGCATGATTATTCACGCCTAACGGTGGTAAAGGAAATAAATAATCCCCTTTAGTCTTGTGGCCTTTTCTACTCGAGACCTTAAACCCGAGGGATGTTTTCTCATCTGGTGCCCTAAGACCGTCTGGTTTGGGAGTCATCGGTTAAAGGCTCGCTACAAGGGTAGACTAGAAAGCCTAGACTAAGGAAGATTAAATTAAAAAAAAAAAAAAGAGAAAAAATATATATATATATAAATAAATAAATGGCTTTATGGTTGGAGTTGAAATCCCGAGAAATTTTCACTTACACGGTGTGCATACTATCTAGGTTTTATGAAAGATAAAATATTCAATCCAATTTTGAACTCTTACCTTAATTAAAAACAAGATCTTGCATGGATACTAAGTTTAAGGAAGATTGATTATAGGTGGACTTATGACCTAGGATCACTTATATTTTTACAAAATAAGTTCGTAAACATGTCTCTTATTCAAAATGCGTTTTCAAAATACTAACATTTGTCTTCTTTCTTTATGGATTTTGTGGGTGAAATCCGCTGAAAACCCTCAGGAGACAACACTCCTCCTCTAGGGTAACTTAGAGGTTTAACGGCTTGTTGCACATGCTCAGTGCAATCGCGTCACCTGCGAAAGTGGTGTAATAAACTTATAGCTTAGTTTTTCTTTTCTTTTTCTTTTTTTGCTCGGGACGAGCAAAAGAATAAGTGTGGGGGCGTGATTAGTATCCAATATTGCATATTTTACATCATAACTCCCATGCATATTACAAATAAATATGTGATTTTTACTCCTCTTCTCTACTTATTTGCAGGTACATACTTAAAAGGAGATAAAGTAATTAATTACCTTAATTAGCAATAATTAAGGTGATTAATTAAAGATAAAAGATAAAGTCAAATCTCAATCCAGATCCAGAGAGATCCTCGCAACAAACCAAGATTCTAGAAGATCCACGTGGCCAAACTAACTTTCAACAACCTGTACCAGAAAGATCTGGACCAACGGCCCAGATCTGGCCGCGATCCGCGGCATGGGCGCGGCAATCTTGGGCCGTTAGATCCCCGGATTTTGTGTCAACCACCTTATCTCCAGAAGCTTCTCAGTTCTCCTATAAATACTTCATTTGTACCTGCGAGAAAAAACTGATCAGAGAAGAGAGGAGATTAGTTTAGGGTTTGTAATTTTTAGTTGTTTTTCTCTAGTTTTCTTTCTTTAGATCTCTCTTCTCTATCCCTAGATTTCATTACAAAGAGAGTGATTGTGAGGGAGAGAGCTTGTGTAATCAAGGGTGACAACTTGAAGCTATGCAAGGATTGATCCATCCTCCATTCCTCTACTTGAGTTTGATTCTAGTTTCTTGCATTCTTTAATTGCTTTCCTTATTGCTTTGTTTACTTCTTGCAATTTACTTTCATGTCTTGTATTTTTCTAATGGCTTCTTGTAGCTAATTTTCATTCCATGTACTAGTTTACCACTAGCTTAGCCACTTCACTACTCATGGGTGATTGCTTTTGTTAATCTTGCAAGTGTATGATCTTCTCTTCTCCGATGGTTAAACCACCATCTTGCAAATGAGAAAGTAATTAGGTCAACATGTGAGAGGAATTCTACGCCGATGGAGTGACAACATTAGGCATGCATTCGCTATCAAGGAGTCTAGTAAGTCTTGGCAAGCTAGCAAGGTAAGCTAGTCATGGTTTGTTTTCTTTAAGTTTCCTTTCCTTTTCTTGTGAATACCAAATCCTCTTCTTGATTTCTTTTCCAACGATTTCCACCATGAACATAGCCATCCTTTTCTTTTAGTTTCTTTTGCATTTGATTCACTAAGTTTATAAGCAAGAGAAGAATACTCGTTTGTTCACTTCACTACCACACGTTAAAGCTTCCATCGTGAGCTCTCCCCTGAGATTCGACTCGGTATAGCCCTATGCTATAACGGAGACAAGAAAGGGTACATCAAATACATTCTTATACACATAATAAGTACACCTTCTTAGTATAATCAGGTCCAGTATGTTGGTAGACCCTTCAGGTTCGGCAAGAGCATCCTTCAAACCTGGAGACCGGTCAGCATCCAACTCCTCTGATAACCATTGCTTCCCTGGACTTGCTTGGTGTGGAGTTTTGCCCCCACCATATTTGCAATCACTTCTGGGTACTCGACATCAGAGAATGATTTTTATTTTGGGATCATCTTCTCTTGGCTGAGTCTGAAGCCCCCGACAATCGGCTAAAATTGAAGGTTTATTTGTTTAAAAGATGCAATGATAATAAGAGAGTACTGCTAAGATGAGTTGCTCGCAGTGACATCAAGGGGCGATTTGATGGACGCTCCTCTTCCTTGTCAGGTAGTCCCTGAGGTCTGTTGAGAGAGTGTCTGAGGAACTAGCCTCAAACCCCTGAGGGTGAGGACTTTTTGGCATCTTATATCTTGAAGACGTGCAATGCTGAACGCGGGTCTCGCGTCGCTTTGTTGAAACGCGGCCATCGCGTTATGTTGAAACGCGGTGATCACGTTTGGAGTCAAAAAACGGGCCTCGCATTCTAGACAGAGAGAATGCGGATCTCACATTTTGGAGCTGATAAATGCAAACCTCGCGTTGTTGGAGAATACGAGACTCGCATTCTGAAATAGAAGCGCGGTCCTCGCGTAAATTTAAAGAAATGCGAGTATGAACCTCGCATTCTGAATCTGCAGAATGGATTTCTTCTGCAGAATCTTCAATCTGTTATCGACGATCATGACACCTTCGTCAATATTTAGCATTCTGGTTAAGCCGCAGGGTTATTGGAAACCCCCAGTAACCTGAAATTGCTGAGTTCGGGGAGGAGAAGGATATGGTGCGGGCTACTTTAGGAGTAATCTCCAAAGAGATTCGAGAGCGAGTTTCCAAAGAGACTTTGCCGTGTTGTCTTGGGACTAGCGGAGCCTGATGATTGAGTTTGGAACTACACACAGAAAATGATAGTTTATAAATTAAGAGTAGAATGTGCAAGTTCTCAATACTTCTGCTATAGCAAGTCGCTATACGGGTCGTGATCCATGAGGAGGGAATGTGATGAAAGCGTTAAGTAAGTTCTTTTTCCTTTTGAGTTTACAAAAATATTTTAGAAATTTCTTCTCAGTTTTAGAAAAGGAAAATGAAAAGTTAAGTTAATAGAAGATGGATAGATAAAAGAAGATTATTGTGAGTTGTAATTTTATAAATAAGTTAAAAAAAAGTACAAAATGATAAAAGAAGAGTGGTTTTGGTGTTGAATTCTAAACTAAGAATTAAAAGAAAACTAAAAACACTTACTTACCTCTTCAGTACTCATATACCTTGGATCTATCACTACGACTTATCTAATATTTGAAGGCGATCAAGCATGGCGTGTAGGATCTTCTCCCTTCCCAATCTACACTATGAATAAAAGGAAAAGCTAAACTAATAAAGGAATGGTTGTTTATCACAATAAGCCATAAAGTGCACTTGCAATGGTAAAGCAGTCTCGAAGATATCAGATTCACTTCGATTACAAACACATCAGAAGAAAGCAAACAAAAAAGAATAAAGAAAAAAAAAACTTTGATTCGATTCAAATAACAATGGAAGAAAAAACTTACTTACACCGGTGTCACCCTCAGTACAAGCTTGCTCTCATTCCTCCATGATACTCTTCACTCTCTCAGTTACATAAAGAAAAATAAAAATTACATTAAAAAAATAAGAACCTAGGCTAAACATATACAAAAAGACTTATTTTGACTGTCTGCTTAGTCGTTTCCTGTGGCCTCAGAATCTCAGTATTTATAGGCAAAAACCAAAAGGAGGAGAGAATTTGAAGATAGGGGGAGCTAATGCTCCCCCTGATTCCACAAAATAGCCACAAAAACGCGGCGTTTGCTGCGTTTTCATGGCCTAGGTGTGGCCAGGTGGCCACACCCAGAGGTCAGGTCCCTGGTTTAACGATTCTTTTTTATCTTCTGCTAGATTTTCAGTTTGGGTTCTAGATTTTGACGATTCTCCTTTTTATCTTCGACTTTAACCACTTGGTTTTTAATGATCTGATTTAACTAATTTTTCAACTGATTTTATCTTGTTTGATTTGCCATGATTTTCTTTGATTTGCCCTGATCTTTGATTTGAATTAATTCTGAATTAAATCAGAATTTAGATGGGTTTTGAGCTTATTTTCACTTCCATTTCCTTTAGTACAGACATGCATATAATTTAGACAATAAAAAGGATTAAAAATAGAGTTTATTAAATAATAAATATGAGAATGTGATAATAAATATGCAGTATCAGCGACTGATCACCTAAGGAAAGGAATTTTCTCAAACTTTCTTTGGTTAAATTCAACGACGAGGGATTCTATCGTCTTCCCGAGAAGCCGGACATCGGCTTGTGCCATGGCGTTCTCATCAGTAGAGAAAGAAGTCCCCAATAGAGTCATCATCTTTTATTTGGTCAGAAAGCTTGGTCGAAGTAAAGTTTCTTTGGGTGGCTGAAAGATCGCAACAAAAAAATCCCAATTATAAAAGAGGGGAGAAGCTATGATTCTCCCCTTTATTTAGGGCTGGGTTCTTTATGTAGTGATGAAGAGTTGTTCTTCATTAACTGACCGACTGTCCAACCTCTTTCAGGATACTCTCGACATCAATCAGGAGGGAGCTCTGTTTTTAACACACTGAGTGTTTAGAGTCCTCTGATTATTCCTCTTCTCCTTCTCTCCAAAAAGTAAGAAACCTTTAACTTAAGAATTCTCAGCTCTCATTCTCAGAAAAGCCTCTTCCTTTTCAAGAAGCCTCCTCCTTTCTCATAGCTCCTCAGGCTATTTATAGAAAGTCATAAGGGCATTCTTATCCCCTAAAATCCCTCCATAGTAGGAATTATTTTTTACATTATGTGGGGAGTCAATGGGATCAGTTACAACAGAAATACGGGCCTCGCATTGGACGCAGACCTCGTGTTGTTTGTTGTAGATATGGCTATCTCAGTTTAAATGCGGAGTTACTCAGGCCCACGTTTGAAGTAAGCGCAAGGTTTCTCAGACCCACGTCTGATCTGGAGCCGAGTTGTTCATACCTGCGCTTGAAATGGGACGCGGGGTTACTTAGACCCTGCATTAGGTGTGGAGTTACTTAGAGTCATGTTAGATGGGATGCAGAGTTGCTCAGACTCATATTGAATGCGGGTTTACTCAGGCCCGCATTTGAAGTCTCCGTGCTTCTGTTAATGTGAGGTCCACGTTTTAGTTTGAAATGCGACCTTCGCATTGAAGTGAGGTTCGTGTCTGATAACTTGTCCTTAGTGATTTTTAGACAGCCTACAGTGAGCATACACACACAAGCATGCAGAAATACCATAAACAGTAGAACAGACCCTTTTATCTAGATACGTGTCCTAGCGTCCGAACACACTTGCATTCACATAAGAGTAAGTCGAGGTTGGTTATTAAAAACTGATGGGGAAATCAATGAAGTATGTTTACAATTGGTCTTGTGCATGCCTGGGACCACGACCTAGGGTGTTCTTATGCTGAGCCAAAACCTGCCGCTAAGCATAGTAGAGTGAAGGGTCTTATTTTATATGCCTTGATAGAAAGTGTATATATATATAATAATAAGTAGGGTGCCAGCACACTCGCGGAACACCAGAGGCCCTTAGATAGAATCGAAAATTTTAGTTGCACAATATTTTAGCTACTGTAAACGCGATCACACATTGATGTCAATCAGTTTCCCTTAACTCGGCATAAGTTATCCTTTTTATTACAGATTATTTTATAATTATCGATTTACAGGTAGGAGCAAGAGTATAATAATAGGAGAGCATCGATGGTACCGGAGTAATAGGAGTAACAGAAGTATAATAGGATATTAATTATTAAATTCTTATAATGTGATAATCATGAGCCAAGTAATTAACATAGCAGGTGAAAGACCATCGATAACACAATACGAGAAATAGTACAAATGCAAGAAATTAATACAGATACAGGAAAATAATATAGTTTCGAGATTATAGTTCAAATAAAGATTTCAAACTCTTCACAACTATCAAGAAAAAAATAATAGTAAAATTATTTAATTTCAAGGCGAGGTTGGTCAAGTTGGATCAAAACCAACCCTTGTCGGCATCACGTTGGGCACACGATAGAGCTTGGCTCCTGACGGAGTTAGCGGTGCAGCCCTAAATGCTAAAGCGCTTGGTGAGGTTAACATTCTTGGCTTAGCAAGAGTACAAACACTTTTGCTAACGCTCACAGCGAAGCCACACTCGCGGTGAAACTAGATGCACATGGTGAAGCGAGCATATGAACGCTATACTAATTTACGTGACGAAGCCACGCTCGCGGTAATGCTAAGCACACGCAGCAAAGCGGGCGCACAAACACCTCCTTATCACATGCGGGAAGCTATGCTTGAGCGATTTTAGTAGTAAAACACTGAACCTGAAGCTCGCCTCCCCGCTGAGCTAATTAAAACCCAAGTGGGTTAAGCCTGAAGGCTGAGCCCGGAAACTAGAGTAACGCTCGGAGGATAACGACCATGTAGGGTCAGCCAAATCTACAATAAATCCAAATTACAAAGAAGTTCTCACAAATACAAAAATCTGCTACACTATTACAAGCATTCATCACACAAATACATATACAATCCCAGTACAAATACAATAACCATACAAATACATTATATGCTCACCGAACTGAGAAAAATACTCGCGTAATGCGAGGAAGAACACTTGCCTAATCACGGAACACAGAGCACGATCAAAGAACTCTGGGAAATCAATGTGTACGTGTGTTCAGGAGAGAGAAAGTAGGGAGAAAGAGGAGAGAGGGCACGACCAAGAGGGCGGCTGGGCTAGGGCCCTGCATTTGGCCTTGGAGAAAGGCGCGATTGCCGGGGAGGTGGCGGACCAAACCTAGGGAGTAAAGGGAGGTGAAAGGGGTGGTGATTTTGGTGATAGTAGTGGAATTGGAGACTAGGATGGTGGAGATGGTGGTGGTTTTGGTGGTGGTGGAGAATTTGATGGCGGTGGTGTTGATGAAAAAGGAAAAGGTGGAGGTGGTGGTTATGGGAGTGGTGGATGTAGTGGTGAAGTAGCGGTGGAAGTGGAATGGTGGTGGCATTGGTGGAGGAAGAAGGTGGTGGTGAAATTATAGAGATGGAGGGAGAGGAGGTGGTGGCGGCGGGTGTGTGGCTGGCCGACGGTGGTCGCCAGAGGGGAAGTCGACGATCGATGGAGTGGGGCTGGCCTGCTGTGTAGAGAAAGGAGTGAGGTTTTGTGAGAGAGAAATTAAAGAGAGAGAAATTTTTATAGAGAGATTTTTAGAAAGAGGGAGGAGGGGAGTGTGATTGGCCATGAGAGAAGGGAGAATAAAAAGAAAGGAGAAAAGAATGAGAGAGAAGGAGAAAGTTGTAGAAGATGGGAGAAAGAAAAAGAAAAGAAAAAAATAAAAAGACAAGAAAAAAAGAAGGAAAAAGGAAAAGGAAAAAGTAAGAAAAGAAAAGAAAACAGGAAAAGAAAGGAAAATACTTGGGACTCAGGAAAAATACCAATAAAAGAATACCAACGAAAAATCAGGAGATGTAACTGAGTACTATCCGAGGATAGGGTATCACAATATACCCACCTTACAAAAACTTCATCCTCAAAATTTTAATAAGGAGGTGAGGAACACATAAAAGATTGGGGTGATGATAAAAAATTACCAACTTATGATACAAATAACTGGGGATAACACTCATGAATAATGTCTTCCCTTTACCAGAAGCTTCTCCTGGGGCATGCCTGTTCCAAGATGCCATAACCTGCAATATATACTTCTTTTTATGTGTCTTGGTGCTTCTGTCCAATAAGGCCATCGGCTGCTCGGTATATGACAAGTCTAGCTGCAGTTCGATCTATGAGTGATCCAGTATGTGACTTTCATCCCTGACACATCTTCTGAGTTAAGAAACATGAAATACATTATGCATCCCTTCTAGTGATTGCGGCAATGCCAATCTATAAGCTACCTCTCCCACTTGTTCCAGAGATTCAAACAGGACGATAAATCTCAGACTCAACATTTCGCGAATGCCAAATCTAATCACTCCCTTAGTCAGAGGTATTTTTAGGAAAACATGCTCACCTATTATGAACTCTAACAGCCTTCTCTTAGAATCTACCTAACTTTCTACTAGCTCTATGTTGTCGGGAGATGTTCTCGAATAATTCTAACTTTATCTACTATTTGAACTATAATCTCTAGTCCCAGATGTCTCCTTTCACTGACTTCATCCCAACATAATGATTGAGATTTTATCTGCACACAAAATATAGTATTTTAGATTTAAGAATAGGATGTGCAAGGTACTCAATACTACCGCTATAGCAAGTAGCTATGCGGATCGTGATCCACAGGGAGGGACTAGCGATGGAAGCTTGTTTAGTAAGTTCTCTTTTATTGCTACAATTAATTTAAAATCAAGTCAGAAAGAAAGTGGTAGATTAAGAAGATGGAGAAATAGAAGTGATATTTACAATGAAATTGAAGAAGTGTGAAAAAGATTGGGAATTGGTGATTTACACTAAAATTAAAAGAAAGAAAACTAAAATCTAAAAACTTACTTACCTCTTTGGCGTCTGCTTACCTTGGAACCGTGTCAATGACGTACCTTTCTTTGAAGGCGAACGAAGCATGGAATATGAGATCTTCCCTATTCCCGATCTATACTACGAAATAAAAAGGGCCGAGCTACGCTACCATAGAAGTAGATATTCATCACCATAAACCATCAACGGCACTTACAAGGGAAGGCACCTTCGAAGCTCTTGGTTTCATATGGATCCACAAACACAAAAGAGGGAAAGAAAACAAAACAAGAATAGAAAAACGAAATAAACTTTGATTTGATTCAATTAACAATAGAAGAAAAGATTACTTACACCGATTGTCACCTTCAGTACAAGTTTGATCTCTTTCCTCCATGAAAGTATCCTCTCCTCTCAGTTACATAAAGAAAATTAAAAATTACAAAAAAGAAAATAAAAACCTAAATTACAATCTACAAACTAGCCTAAGAAAAACCCTAAATTAGTTTCTGTATTCGACTGTATGCCCCCTCTCTGTTGCTCTGCAGGGGTATTTATAGGAGATGGAAGAAGTAGAGTCCCGGTACGACTCCTCGACGAAAACTAAACGTCACCCTTATCTAGATTGCCGCGGAAACGCGGCTATGGCCGCGTTTTCGCGGCCATTCTGTGGCATCTGGCCATGCGCTTTCGCGCGTGGCCTCCTCTGGTCCGTCCATCTGGGTATATCCTTTTAGATCTGGCCTACCGACTCTTTATTTTGAAAATTCGGGATAACTTGGGAAGCAAGTTACCCTAAATCCAAATCTTCCAAATCTTTTAAAATGATTTTGTAATCCTTGCACTCTTCTCCCCTTATCTCTAGCCTTGTTCTGCAAGCAATTAGGGTTTAGTAGAAGTCTATCCCTTTCCTCTTCTTTTAGTAATTGCAAATTTTGCACATGGGCTTGCACATGGGCTTTTTGGGGCTTCTGGGCTTCATTTAGGTTTTATTCTTTATTAAATTAATTACTCAAGGCCTGCACACATAAATAATAAAACATTAGTAATAGTGCATAATTGTAGGAATAAATATGAAAATGTGATAGTAAATGTAATGATAAATATGCATTTTTTTACTACCTGTCATACCCCCACACTTATCTTTTTGCTCGTCCTCGAGTAAAAATCAAAAAGAAAAGAAAAACTAATCTATCCTAACTCACTTTCGTAGGCATCACGGTTGCATTTAGCGCGTGCAACAAGCCGTTAAACCCCTAGGTTACCCTAGAGGACGAGTGTTGTCTCGTGAGGGTTTTCAGCGGATTACACCCACAAAATCCATAAAAAGGAAAATATTTGAAATATGTTTGAAGAAACTAAGTAATCTATAAGTTTTTAGGATTATCATTTTTATTCATTCTTAAACTTAGTCTTTATATAGTAAATTGTTATCCTTTTTAGGTAAGGATCAAACTGAATTTTTGTATAGTCTTTTTCGTTACCAAAAGTCATATGCATCCTTGTGAATCTTTATTAGAAATTCCTTAACTTGGACTCTCATGTCTCTTTATTATTATTATTTTTTTCTTTTTTTAAATATGTATAACTCATCTAATTTTCTTTCGTGTAAGCATGAAGGCTTCTTGAGGCCCTCATACCTAACTAATTGACTATTAGATGTGTTAGTACATAAGTAATTTTTCTTAGTTTTCTTAGGCTTTCTAATCCACCCATGTAGCGAACTTAAAGTCGGTGGCTCCCAAACCGGTCGGTTTTAGGGCACCGGGTGAGAAAACACCCCACGGACTTAAGGATTCGAGTGAATTAGGCCACAAAACTAAGGACTTTATTTATAAAATCACCTTTAGGCGTGAATACTTATGCTTCTTGAGGCACATGTATCCAGCTTAATCAGTGAGTTTCCATTTTTTTTATTTTATTTTTTATTTTTTTTATAGGGCACAAGAGTCTTTGTTTTAGAATCCTAGATATGTAAATGTATTAGGTATGCACATTTCATTAAGGTAAAAATCAAGACTAATTACTTATTCAATTTTTCCTCCTATACCTAAAAATTCAACAATTTATTTATTTTGACCAAGTTTTAAGAAATCCTAATCATGATTTTCCTAATTCTTAAGACTAACTTAGATTTCTTTCAAAAGATAAGTCAAAATATTGTCCCTTATTTTTTGGTTAGTATCTAACTATGTTAGTATGTTAGTAAATCCTCCCCCTCACCTATCTCATGCATTGTCCTCAATGTATGAATGAATGCATGTATGCATGAAAAAGAAGAAAGGGAAGGAAAATATTACCTTAGGGGTGGTTCTGCTGGTGGTCTGATTGGGCCAAGCGTTGCTACCCAATCAAGATAATGTGGTAGTTCACGGGACCTAGCTTTATTGACCTCTTTTCTATTTACATGTTTACAGTCCCCAGTATGAGTTGGATCATGGAAGATCCTATCGTGAAACTTACTTCCTTTACATGACCAGTCCTGGAAAATCATCACAGAGTCATCATGGTCTATACCTATGTCCAACAAAAGAATGTGACTTGGTAGAATGGTTGACTTGGACTTAAGAATGATAGGTTCAGGATGCAATACAAACTCGGGAAAATTGACGTGGGGTTCGAGAGTTAGTTTTGGTTCAAGCATTGAGTCCAAGTTCAAGAATTGAAACTCAAGTCCACAATCATTTTCCCACAATGGAATGTGACTTACTATTGGTGATTCAAGTTCAAGAATGACAGGTGTCTAAAATATTACTTAAATCGGGTAACAGAACAGGAGTCAATATTGATTCGGGAATTTGAACTCAATCACAACAAATTTGAGAATCAAGGTCACATATCTCATTGAGTTCAATTTCATAAAAATGAGAACTTGCCAATTTGTCATTGGGACTTTCAAAAGTATGAAATTGGTCAAGTTCAATATGATGATCATCAAAAATGGGTGATTCAATTTCATTATCTATGGGTACGGGAATAAATGTTGGCTCAGAAATTGGTCCAAATTGGGTAAGAATACCGGAGTCAACAAAGATTCTAAGATGGAAACTGAATCGCAAAGTTGGGGATCGGGTTCACATTCACAATCTAATTCAATCTCATTGAAATTAAAACTAGCCAATTTGTCCAAGGATTGGGATTGATCAAGTTCATATTGATGTGATGAAATTGAATTTTGATCAAGGTCTTCTAGACAGAATGATTCTTGGTTCCTATCAACTTGGTTGGTTAGTTCAAGAATGTTTGAAAGTCTAGAAATTTGATCATTCATTATTTCTTGCAAACGATCCACTTTATCTTCTAACTCATCGAATGGATCATTGGAGGACTGAAACATTGGTGATGTGGTAAAAGAAGTATATGAAGATAATGGTTGAACAGGTGGTTGACAATATGGCTCAGGGGTGTTGTATCCCTATTGACTCTGTGAAGAGTAGTGATGATTATTCCAGTCTTGTTCATAGTATTGGGACCGGGGCATGTAATGATTCGGATAAGACCAATCTGGCACACTAGGTTGGTTAAAGTTATGATATGCCGGGTTGGTAATATCCGAAAAAGAGGTTGATGTGTAATATGGATTATTATTAAAATTGAAAAAATTATTGTTATAAGCCATATCACAAATAAAACACAAACAAAGAAAAAGAAAATAAACAAATAAGCAAACAAAAAAGGAAAAAATTCTAACCTAAGTTAGGGTAGACCTATGACCTAGACGACTCCTAACTGGTTAGACTGTCCACGGGAGGTATAATGCAGACTTTGACCACAAGCTAATCAGCCAGGTCAGGGCAAGATTGGTGGGAGGTTTTCCGTCAAAGTTCCTTAATTAAATAACCATCAATCTTCGGGTTTTCATTCCTCAATCCCCTTCCTAGACACTGATTTGGTAGGAGTCAAATTCCAACATTGTTCCCCCTTAGGATAATCTCCTAATTGAGTCCGAGATGTCCCTAGGGCCAATGTCTAGTCAATTTTTATTTAGGGTTAGGGTTGTGAGTGCAACGGAGATGATTTGTGGGCCAAGGAAGGGTGATGAAATCCCCACCTTATGTTATTTATGGGTTATGCCTTTAAATTTTTTTTGTGTACATGTAAAGCAGTAGATAAGTAATCACTCAAAAGCAGTAAATCAGCCAAGAGTGTTTCCTAGTCTATATGCAATGCGAACGTATCTTGTCTCCAGCACTCTTCAACAGAATTAAAAAAAAATTAAATAGACACATGCCTAAGATGCAAGAGTCTAAATTTTTTTTTTTTTTTTAACAAATGGGTTACTGTTAATTAATTAGCAGTGTACAGGGTGATTACAGAGAAAAGTTAACAGAGCAGTAAACAAAAATTGCAATTTGCAGCAACCTGCAGAAAACTGAGTGAGCAGTTCACTACTCAGACTGCGGAAACGCGGCTATTGCCGCGCAAATGCGGCTCTGTAATAGGCTCTGCTGCTCTGCCTTCGAGGGCAGAGGCACAGAGTTGCTATATGTCCTTTTCTGCTGTTAGGTTTCCTGTTCTCCGAACCTGCAAACAGAAAAAATAATAATTTTTTTTTTTAGAGAATAACTTACCGTCCCTCCCCGGCAACGGCACCAAAATTTTGATTGAGATTTTATCTGCACACAAAATATAGTATTTCAGATTTAAGAATAGGATGTGCAAGGTACTCAATACTACCGCTATAGCAAGTGGCTATGCGGGTCGTGATCCACAGGGAGGGACTAGCGATGGAAGCTTGTTTAGTAAGTTCTCTTTTATTGCTACAATTAATTTAAAATCAAGTCAGAAAGAAAGTGGTAGATTAAGAAGATGGAGAAATAGAAGTGATATTTATAATGAAATTGAAGAAGTGTGAAAAAGATTGGGAATTGGTGATTTACACTAAAATTAAAAGAAAGAAAACTAAAAACTAAAAACTTACTTACCTCTTCAGCGTCTGCTTACCTTGGAACCGTGTCAATGACGTACCTTTCTTTGAAGGCGAACGAAGCATGGAATATGAGATCTTCCCTATTCCCGATCTATACTACAAAATAAAAGGGGCGAGCTAAGCTACCATGGAAGTAGATATTTATCACCATAAACCATCAACGGCACTTGCAAGGAGAAGGCACCTTCGAAGCTTTTGGTTTCACATGGATCCACAAACACAAAAGAGGGAAACAAAAACAAAACAAGAATAGAAAAGAAATAAACTTTGATTTGATTCAATTAACAATAGAAGAAAAGATTACTTACACCGATTGTCACGTTCAGTACAAGTTTGATCTCTTTCCTCCATGAAAGTATCCTCTCCTCTCAGTTACATAAAGAAAATTAAAAATTACAAAAAAGAAAATAAAAACTAAATTACAATCTACAAACTAGCCTAAGAAAAACCCTAAATTAGTTTCTGTATTCGACTGTATGCCCCTTCTCTGTTGCTCTGCAGGGGTATTTATAGGAGATGGAAGAAGTAGAGTCCCGGTACGACTCCTCGACGAAAACTGAACGTCACCCTTATCTGGATTGCTGCGAAAACGCGGCTATGGCCACGTTTTCGCGGCCATTCTGTGGATAGCCGCGTTTTCGCGGCCATTCTGTGGCATCTGGCCACGCGCTTTCGCGCGTGGCCTCCTCTGGTCCATCCATCTGGGTATATCCTTTTAGATCTGGCCTACGACTCTTTATTTTGAAAATTCGGAATAACTTGGGAAGCAAGTTACCCTAAATTCAAATCTTTCAAATCTTTTAAAACGATTTCGTAATCCTTGCACTCTTCTCCCCTTATCTCTAGCCTTGTTCTGCAAGCAATTAGGGTTTAGTAGAAGTCTATCCCTTTCCTCTTCTTTTAGTAATTGCAAATTTTGCACATGGGCTTGCACATGGACTTTTTGGGGCTTTTGGGCTTCATTTAGACTTTATTCTTTATTAAATTAATTACTCAAGGCCTGCACACATTAAATAATAAAACATTAGTAATAGTGCATAATTGTAGGAATAAATATGAAAATGTGATAGTAAATGTAATGATAAATATGCATTTTTTTACTACCTATCACATAACGAGGGATCTGCATTTCCTGTTGGATAAAGCCTAAAATGGAGCCATCTTTATACTGGCCTGGTAACTGTTGTTAAAAGAGAATTTTGCCGGATCAAGATGAAATCACCTAGAGGGGGGGTGAATAGGTGATAATGCTAATCAGTGCACAAATTTAAAATGTTATGATGCAACGATCACCCGAAACAAGACTAGAAGCCGAATACCCCGTGAAGGGCTCTGAACTCCTTCCTCGTGATTCCTCTAGATAAGAGTTTGAGGTGCGTAATGCAATCTTATTGTATGAGTATTGATCGACAATATAGCAATGAATATAAAGCAAGTAAATAAAGCAAATAAACCAATCGCAAACACTGAGATTTGTTTCGAGGTTCGAGCACTCAGCTCTACGTCCCCGCCTTCACCCAGAAGGATTTCCAACCACTATAAATTTCACAAAGAATTACAACCACAAGGGAGTGCCCAACTCCTCAATCACAATCCTCTAGTTCAGAGGTAGTGGAGCCACAAATACAAGAATATCTTGGTGATCAAAAGACCACAAACCCTCTTTTGAAAAACTTTTTCCCTTACGAAAACCCTAGAGAATAATATATAGGATTGAAGCTCAAGTTTTGTAAGTGAAAAAGAAAATAAAATTGAAGAGAGTTTTGAACCAAAAACTTCAGTAAAGAGAGAATTTTGAGCACAAAAACTGAGAGCAAAAAACTTCTTTTGAAAGCCTTTAAACTTGATTTCTTTTTCAAAGGATTGTTATAATCACCTCAACCCTAATCATCCCTATTTATAGGATAAAGGTAGGGATTAAAGAGTAAACTATTATAATGAATAATTAGGAAATATTAGACCCAAATCCAGCCCCCAAAATCGTTTAGAGAGAAAACCCCATTTTAAAACGTGTTTAATAAACTAGCCGTTTAGGCTGAAATCAAGCTCACGGTCGACTGACCGGTCGACCGGTTTTTCAAAATTATAACCGTTGCTAGCCCACAGTCGACCGCCCGGTCGACCGTAACAAACTGAAACATGGGTGCTTTCAGTGGCCGAAGGTCGGTCGACCGACATGGGGTCCGGTCGACCGGGAGACGTTCACACATGCACGCACCCAAACAGTTAGAAGCCCGGTCGACCGTTCGGTCGACCGTAGAAGGCCAAAACAGACTCTTTTGAGGAAATGGTTTTGAAGATCTTTAATTTTTTTCAAATTAACTTTGATCAAAACTTTGTACACTATATTAAATAGAGTTTATAAGTATTAAGATATGTTTATAAAACTATTTTATATAAAAGAGAAATATCTTTTGAAAATCGTGTGCAAAAACTTGTGTGTGGGGAAATATTGAGCTTCAACACTACACACTATCCTTTAACAAACTAAAAATAATAAAAACTAAAAAAGAAAGTCCCTGAGCCGAGTTACACCAAGGCAGAGCCTTCTCTTCTTTGAAAATGTCCTCTTGCGCCATTTGCCTTTTAGCATCAAAATTCCTTACAATAGCTTAGAAAGGTCATCATGACTAGTACAAACCTGAAACTCATTCTAAACAACTTATTAGTACCAAATAGCTTTTATGTGCTTTGTTATCATCAAACTTAAACAAATAGAGAGTGTAACCTTTTGGGCCAACAATCTCCCCCTTTTTGATGATGACAAAACATATAGGCTATAACACAAGATATAATAAAAGAGAGGTAAAAACTCCCCCTCAAATTATGCTAAATTACACAAGTATAAAACAATCTATTACGAGAAAATTTTTGAAACAAGTCATGTCATGAAACAACAAACCATACCACAAAATCAAAACATAAACTACATATTTCTCCCCCTTTTTGTCATACATCAAAAAGGGACAAATTTGCAAGAAAACTTCTTATTCAACAACACAAACATTAAGTTCACCACATATAAAAGAAAATCTATTATAATCAAGTGGTTTAGTGAAAATATCGGCAAGTTACAAATCGGAAGAAACATAATCAATCTCAATATCACCTTTCTCAAAATGATCTCTAAGAAAGTGATATCTAATCTCAATGTGCTTGGTCTTACTATGTTGATTTGCATTCTTAGTCATATGAATAGTATTAATATTATCACAAAATATTTTTATATGGTCATAATGCAAATCATAATCAAGGAGAGTATGTTTCATTCAAAGGACTTGTGCAATACAAGCCCCCGTCGCAACATACTCCGTCTCGGCGGTCGAGAGGGCTACCGAATTTTGTTTCTTAGAAGACCATGAAACAAGACAATTACCAAGAAATTGACATGTTCCACTAGTACTCTTTCTATCCACTCTAACCCGCATAGTCGGCATCCGAAAAACTCGTCATTGAGAAATCTCCGATTTTCGGATACCAAAGACCCATTCCAATAGTGCCCTTAATATAACGAATAATGCGTTTTACCGCAATTAAATGAGATTCTTTGGGACACGATTGGACTCTAACATAAAGACACACACTAAACATAATATCCCGCCTACTAGCCGTTAAATATAACAAACTACCAATCATGCTTCTATATAATTTTATATCAACACACTTACCTTGGTCATCCTTATCAAGCTTGGTGGTGGTGGCCATGGGAGTGTTGCAAATTTTTGAGTCTTCAAGCTCAAATTTCTTGATGAGTTCCTTGGAGTACTTGGCTTGGCATATGAATATCCCATCGCGCATTTGCTTGATTTGGAGTCCAAGAAAATAGTTCAATTCACCCATTAATGACATCTCAAATTCACGTTGCATGCATTGTTCAAACTCCTTGCAAAGTAACTCATTAGTAGAACCAAAGATTATATCATCAACATATATTTGAGCTATAAGAATGTCACTATCAACATGTTTAGTAAATAATGTGGTGTCTACTTTGCCTTTAACAAAATCATTTGAAAGAAGAAAACTAGAAAGCCTTTCATACCAAACTCTTGGAGCTTGTTTTAAACCATACAATGCTTTATCAAGTTTGAAAACAAAATTTGGATGTTCATGATCCACAAAACCGGGAGGTTGTTCAACATAAACTTCCTCATTAATGAAACCATTTAAAAATGCACTTTTTACATCCATTTGAAAAAGTTTAAAATTTTTAAAAGATGCATAAGCTAGTGTGATCTGTATGGCTTCAAGCCGTGCTACGGGTGCAAAGGTCTCCTCAAAGTCGATTCCTTCAACTTGAGTGTAACCTCGGCCACTAACCTAGCTTTATTCCTAATAACATTTCCTGACTCATCCAACTTGTTCCTAAAAAATTCACTCAGTACCAATTATTGGTCTATCGTGGGGTCTAGAAACAAGGTGCCAAACTTGGTTGCGCTCAAAT
The DNA here is from genome assembly GCA_038442645.1 of Agave tequilana. Lineage (NCBI taxonomy): Eukaryota > Viridiplantae > Streptophyta > Magnoliopsida > Asparagales > Asparagaceae > Agave > Agave tequilana. The sequence continues at coordinate 25,234 of JAVJIF010023573.1, forward strand.
TGATTGAGCTCTTCTTGCATAGCTAGCAACCAATATGAGTCACCCTCGGCTTCGAGGATGTTTTTGGGTTCATAATGAGATAAGAATGCAAAATTACCACACAATTTATGGAGTTTGGAGCGAGTAGTTACCCCCTTTGATACATCACCTATGATGAGATCTTTGGGGTGATTTGTAGCGTATCTCCAATCTTTAGGAAGTGATTGAGAGTTTTCCACTTCATCCTTTTGAACTTCACCAATGGGTTCTTTCTTGTCTTCTTGAATGGGTGAGTCCTTCAAGGATATTTTCTCCATGTTCTCACCTAATGAGTCAATCTCTACAACATTCTCAATAATAGCATTAGATTCTTCAAATTTAATATGCATAGTTTCTTCAATAGTATGAGATGATTTATTGAATACTCTATATGCTTTGCTAGTACTAGAATAGCCTACAAAAATTGCTTCATAAGCCTTAGCATCAAATTTACCCAAATTATCTTTTGTATTCAAAACAAAACACTTGCATCCAAAAACTTTAAAGTATGAAACATTTGATTTTCATAAATGATAAATTTCAAAAGAGGTTTTGAAAGTATTTTTACACAAATAAATACGGTTTGATATGTAGCATGCGGTGTTTACAGCCTCGGCCCATAAATATTGAGGGAGCCCATATTCACTTATCATAGTCCCAACCATTTCTTGAAGAGTTCTATTCTTCCTTTCAGCTACTCCATTTTGTTGTGGAGTCCTAGGACATGACATTTCATGCTTAATTCCTTTTTCATCACAATAAGTCGTGAAGAGTTGGTTAACAAACTCACCACCTCTATCATTTCTTATCCGTAAAATCAAAAATCCTTTTTTTAACCCTCTTTCGAAAAATCTTAAAATGCGAAAAAGTTTGATCTTTATGCTCCAAAAAGAAATCCCAAGTGAAACGAGAAAAATCATCAACTAAAACAAAAACATATCTATTTTCATTTAAGCTTTTAGTTTTAGTTGGTCCAAAAAGATCCATGTGAATCAATTCTAATGGCCTAGTTGACATGATATCCTTGATTGGTTTGAAAGAAGACTTGGTTTGTTTTCCAAGTTGGCACGCACCACAAATGCGGTCTTTTTCAAACTTCAAATAAGGAATACCCTTCACCAATTCCTTAGAATTAATTCTAGCAAGGTGATCAAAAGATGCATGTCCTAATTTCTATGCCAAAGCCATGAAATCTCATCAAAAGCATTCAAGCATTTAGTAGAACAATCTAAATTAAGCATGTCAATAATATAGACATTATTTTCACGAAATCCAATGAGAATACAATCATTAGTTTTACAATCAAAAATTTTGCAAGAAGATTCATCAAACACAACTTTGAGACCACGATCACATAGTTGACTTATGCTAAGCAAGTTATGTTTAAGCCCATTAATAAGAACAATATTTTCTATTAAAGGAGATGCACCAATCTTAATGTTACCTATACCGATGATGGTGCCCTTGGAGTCATCTCCGAAGGTGACGGTGCCACCTTCATCGTACCTTGATAGGGTTGTGAAATTGTTGATGTCCCATGTCATATGCCTTGAACAACCACTATCAAGGTACCACCGCTCCTTACGTCTTAGAGCCTTGGTGTGTACCTACATCAAATAATTTAGGACTTGATTTTGGCACCCAGATTTTCTTGGGTCCTAGAGAGTTAGTGTTTCGAACCCACACAAGATTATTTGTCCTATTTATATGATCATAGCAAAATTTAGCCAAATGGCTATTCTGGCCATAATAAGTACACTTATAAATTCTACCATATTTAAAAGCATAATGAGCATATGGCTTACGAACATGTGAATTGTGAGCATGAGTAGTTTTAACATGAGTGACATGTGGAGTGTGCATATGCTTCTTTGAAAACATTTCTTCTAATTTATTAGTGTTAAAAGCACATTCTTTTAAAACATTTTCAAAATCATTGATTTTAGTTTTTAACATGGATAATTCATTTTCATCAATTTTTGGATATTTAGCTTTACAAGTAATTCTATACTCATCAAAATCTTTTTGCATTGAAATAAGATTAGAAGATAGTTCATCCTTTTCTTTTGAAGAAATAGCAAGTTGATTTTTAAGCATTTCAATTTCCTTTTTCAATTTTGAACACTCTTCCTTTTTATCATCAAAACTTTCTGAAAGTTTAACAAAAGCATGTACTAACATTTCTTTACTTATTTCACTTTCATCATCAAATGGTTGAGTAGTTACCTTGGGTGTGTTTGCCATGAAACACACATTTACCGTGTCGACTTCATCTTCGGATTCACTTTCCGAATCCCAAGTAGCTTTGTATACCTTCTTTTCAACCAGCCTCTTTTGCTTCAAGGAGGAGATCATCTTTTTCTTGAAATCTGGACAATCGGCCATGATGTGTCCGGGTTTCTGACAGTTGTAGCATATGATCCTTTTCTCCTCCTTTCCTTCCCATCGTCTTCTATAGTTGAGCTTATTCTTGCAGTATATTCTCTTTACATTTCTTACAAAAAGAGATAGCTCTTCATCATCTTCTTCATCTTCTTCATCATCGTATTTGGAGGAGGAAGACGTGAAAGCTATTGCCTTTTTCTTTTAAGGTACCACATCTTCTCTAGCCTTCTTCTCCATCTCATGAGTCTTAAGGTTTCCGATAAGACTTATGAGCTCCATCTCATCTTTGTCATTCAACTCCTTTAAGGTGGTAGCTTTGATTTCCCATGACAAAGGAAGCGCACGAATCACCTTACGCACCTTTTGGTCGTTACTTATTTCATCACCTAGAGAAGAAAGAGCATTTGTAATCTTAGTAAACTTGGTAATCATATCATCAATAGATTCATCTTCTAGCATTCTAAAACTTTCATATTGGGAACGCAAGAGATCTATTTTAGCTCTCTTGACTTGTGATGTTCCCTCATGAGTGACCAATAAGTGTTGCCAAATCTCATAGGCAGATTTACAATGGATAACCCGTGTTAGATCATCCACATTCAAAGCTAAAAGTAGGGCATTTTGAGCCTTTGAATAAGCATCAAATTCCTTGAAGGTGAGTTCGGACCAAGTATCCTCCTCACTTTCGGGTCTACTATAAGGCTTGGTCAAGGACTTAGCAACTAGACTACCTAGAGATTGTAGAAAAATAGTCATCCTAACTTTTCATATGGAAAAGTTGAGTCCATCAAATTTAGGAGGGTCTTAATGTTATCGGCCATCTTTACTAGTGTATGAATGAAGATATGAAACTAGTGATTAGCAAATTTTAGGATCTCTCTAAGGATGTGAAGCCAAAAACTCTCTGATACCAATTGAAATCACCTAGAGAGGGGGTGAATAGGTGATAATGCTAATCAATGCACAAATTTAAAATGTTATGATGCAACGATCATCCGAAACAAGACTAGAAGCCGAATACCCCGTGAAGGGCTCTGAACTCCTTCCTCGTGATTCCTCTAGATAAGAGTTTGAGGTGCGCAATGCAATCTTATTGTATGAGTATTGATCGACAATATAGCAATGAATATAAAGCAAGTAAATAAAGCAAATAAACCAATCGCAAACACTGAGATTTGTTTCGAGGTTCGAGCACCCAGCTCTACGTCCCCGCCTTCACCCAGAAGGATTTCCAACCACTATAACTTTCACAAAGAATTACAACCACAAGGAGTACCTAACTCCTCAATCACACTCCTCTAGTCCAGAGGTAGTGGAGCCACAAATACAAGAATATCTTGGTGATCAAAAGACCACAAACCCTCTTTTGAAAAACTTTTTCCCTTACAAAAACCCTAGAGAATAATATGTAGGATTGAAGCTCAAGTTTTGTAAGTGAAAAAGAAAATGAAATTGAAGAGAGTTTTGAATCAAAAACTTCAGTAAAGAGAGAATTTTGAGCACAAAAACTGAAAGCAAAAAACTTTTTTTGAAAGCCTTTAAACTTGATTTCTTTTTCAAAGGATTGTTGTAGTCACCTCAACCCTAATCATCCCTATTTATAGGATAAAGGAAGGGATGAAAGAGTAAACTATTATAATGAATAATTAGGAAAGATTAGACCCAAATCCAGCCCCCAAAATCGTTTAGAGAGAAAAATCACGTTTTAAAATGTGTTTAAAAAATAAGCCGTTTAGGCTGAAATCAAGCTCACGGTCGACCGGGTTTTCAAAAATTATAACCGTTGCCAGCCCACGGTCGACCGCCCGGTCGACCGTAACAAACAAAAACATGGGTGCTTTCAGTCGGTCGAAGGTCGGTCGACCGATATGGGGTCCGGTCGACCGCCCGGTCGACCGGGAGACGTGCACACATGCACGCATCCAAACAGTCAGAAGCCTGGTCGACAGCCCGGTCGACTGTCCTGACCTGAAACAAGGCCGGTCGACCGTTCGGTCGACCGTAGAAAGCCAAAACAGACTCTTTTGAGGAAATAGTTTTGAAGATCTTTAAAGTTTTTCAAATTAACTTTAATCAAAACTTTGTACACTATATTAAATAGAGTTTATAAGTATTAAGATATGTTTATAAAACTATTTTATATAAAGAGAAATATCTTTTGAAAATCGTGTGCAAAAACTTGTGTGTGGGGAAATATTGAGCTTCAACACTACACACTATCCTTTAACAAACTAAAAATAATAAAAACTAAAAAGAAAGTCCCTGAGCCGAGTTACACCAAGCTAGAGCTTTCTCTTCTATGAAAATGTCCTCTTGCGCCATTTGCCTTTGAGCATCAAAATTCCTTGCAATAGCTTAGAAAGGCCATCATGACTAGTACAAACCTGAAACTCATTCTAAACAACTTATTAGTACCAAATAGCTTTTATGTACTTTGTTATCATCAAAACTTAAACAAATAGAGAGTGTAACCTTTTGGGCCAACAGAAGATAGTCTTCACACAATCCCTTGATTTCTATCATGGAAACTCTTAACATATCTTCGAGGATCTGTATTATTCGTTCAGACTGCCCATCTGTCTGAGGATGATAAGATGTGTTGAATTTAAGACGAGTCCCCAAAATTTTATAGAGGCTCTCCCAGAAATATGATCTGAATCCTATGTTTCTGTCCGACTCGATACTAAATGGGACTCTGTGCAGTCGAACTATCTTTCTCATGAATTTATCTACCAAAACTTTTGTAGATTGTCCCATTCTGAATGGTATAAAATGAGCTGATTTGGTGAGATGGTCTATAATTACCAGACTGCATTGCTTCCCTTTACAGTATAGGGAAGAGCGATGATGAAATCCATAGTGATGTGTTTCCACTTCCCTTCTGATTTAGGTAATGGTTGTAGAAGTTTGACTAATCTCTGATATTTAGTCTTCACTTGCTGACATACTAAGCGTTGTATCACATACTGTCCGATTTTCCTTTCAAAGGATTCCACTAAAAGTGTTGTTTCATATCCTAATACATTTTAGCTTCTCCTGGGTGTATAGAATAGAGGGAGCTGTATGCTTCTGCCAAAACTTTCTGGCGAACTTCCCCCTGAGGCATACATATTCTGTTAACAAAATGAAGTGTGTCGTCTATATGTATGTGGACATCTGATTTCAATCCAGCTTCCACTTGTTCTCTAAATTTTTGTAATCGGTTGTCTTCTTTCTATGTTGCTCTGATTTTTTTATTATTGTATGCTAAATTTGAAATGTTGGAACTCTCCTAACTTACCGGTTCTTCGTACCACTACTAAGTCTAGTTGTATAATTTCTGAGTGATTCCTTCTGCTAAGTGATTTGTACCGACATATTATTTTCTGGTTTTTCTTCTCAACGCATCAAGTACCACATTGATCTTACCGGGATGGTATTGTAAGTCCACATCATAGTCCACCATTAGCTCGGGCCACCGTCTCTGTCTCATATTCAATTCTTTTCGGTGAAAATATATTTCAGATTTTTGTGGTCGGTGTAGATCAAAACCTTGTCCCCAGTAAATAGTACCTCTAGATTTTCAATACATAGATAACTGCTACCAGCTCTAAGTCACGCGTTGGGTAATTCTTTCATGTGGCTTCAGCTGTCTGGATGCATAAGCTATAAGATGTCCGTGCTATATTAGCGCACACCCTATCATCACTGTATATCTACCATCCCTCATGTTCATACCACTATCCAGTATCCAAATATCTCCGGTAGTGAACTTGCCTCCATCGTTAGTATAATCCATATCAGGCTTTTTTCTTAAGCTTTTAAAGGAAGAGACTTGTGATAGAATTAGAGTGTTCGTACTGATAACGTGTTGTAAAATCTAAGAAATATAACACTGAGAGAGAATTTCCAGAGAGAGCTACTAGAAAGAGAAACTCTTATTGATTTTAGAAGTACATAAAAACGAATCAGAAATGGACTATTTATAGTAAATTCTGAGGTACTATGTAGTTACCATTTGCATGCTAACACTATCGCTTACGTGATTATGCATAGTGACTAACTATTTGATATTAATATGGATAGCCATTATTGACTTTAATAATATATATGGGAGGCTGAATGGATGATTAGGTTTTCAATAGATAAAAGTGATAAAATTCGGAATCATGTGATTGGTGCAGTGTGGGACATGTGAAATTTGGAAAAGTTGTTGTCCTTTGGGAATGTGTGATTATACGTTAATGCCAGTGGAGAATAATCAAACTTAATCTTTTATGAACTGATTACTTCTGCAACTCTTGCTTCCTAGCCCTGCGGAAGTCAGGCATCTTAGTAAAATATTTATTCTAGATAGAAGTTAAATAATTAAAGCATCCACTGATATGAGCATCCACTGATATGAGTGGGAAAAGAAAAATACCAATTACAGCTTCTCTCTCACACACACTAGTTGTCGATCATCAGAATTCAGAACAGAGAAACTCAGCAATAGCTAAACAACGAGCAAATTAAAGCCGAAACGTTCACGACTTCAAGCAGATGAGACCATCGTCATTTCTTGTTCCTCATTCTTGAATGATATTTTAATCTTTATTTTCATTTTTATTGTTCTTCTCCTTCTTCTTCTCCTTGATCAGCTCAATGACAGAGCTGAGGTTAACGTATGACGATCCCCCTTCCTCCATTGCCGACCTCGCAAGCTCCTGGTACTTCTTAGCGTTCGCCCTCATGGCTCTCACCTCCTCGTCTCCTCCCCCCATCAACCGATCCACGGCGTCCCTGATCACCTCACCCTTCACCACTCCCTTCAGCTCGGCGTCCAGCGTTCTCATCTCCGCCCCATTGAGAATCCTCACCCCTATTCCCAGAATATCGACCATTAGCCTCTCGTTGAGGAAATGTTCCGAGTGCAGCGGCCACGCAATCACGGGCAGACCGGCGCACACCAACTCCATGGCCGAGTTCCCCCCAGAGTGCGTGAGGAACCCCCCGGTCGCTGTGTGGTTCAGGATGGCGACCTGAGGCGCCCACTTCGTCAGGATCAGCCCTCTATCTCCGACTGTCTCATGAAATTCTCTCGGCAACCATTCCTGAATGGTATCACCACCACCTCTTCCTCTGACCACCCAAATGAAGCAATGTTTGGAGCTCTGCAGCCCGATAGCGATCTCTATCAGCTGCTCATGGCTGAAGAAGCACTCGGTGCCAAAACATACATAAAGAACGGAGTCGGGCTCCTTGGAGTCGAGCCACTCCTTGATCTCACGCCCACCATCTTGCTCAAGTTCATTAGTCGCTGCACTGATGCTCTTGTAGAGCTGTGCCGGCCCTACGCACCACACCTTCTTGGTGGTGCCGGTGAGATTGTTGCGGGCGAAGTGGTCCACGTACTCCGATTCGAGCTCGTAGAAGGTGTTGAAAATGAAGCCGCAGCTCTTCCTCTCGTTCTCTGCCATCCAACCCATCCAATCCGAGAGGCGAATCATGAGTGGGATCTCGCCGCTGGTGAGCTCCAGCGGGTGTGGCAGGCCCGTTAACGGACCGATGGCCCCAGCAGCACTAACGATATTCATCTTGAAGAGATGGTCGGTGATGGACTTTGAGAAGGCATTGTAGACAGAGAAGACAATATGAGGGACGGAGAGGGAGAGAGCAACGTCGGCTGTCCAGCAGAAGAGGGCATCAGAGACGATGCAGTCGGGGCGGTGCTCGGCGATGAGGTCTTTAAGGCGGTGGCGAAGGAGGAAGAGTGCCATGCCGAGCTTGTGGTGGTGGTCAGCACTGGCGGATGGGAGGGAGTCGGAGCATTCAACGCCGGCGGGAAGGCCGACTTCGGCGTAAGGGAAGGGCTGGAGGAGGAGGAGGTCGAGGCGGTGGCCGGAGGCCTTGGCGGCTTCGATGGTGGGGAGGATGTAGGACGAGTTCCCCGGCGTTGTGACGAAGCTGCAGCGGACGCCGGGCGCTGCGCGAAGAGGCGGGCCGTCTCGACCAACGGGATGGTGTGGCCGCGGCCGGAGTTAGGGAAGAAGAAGATGTGAATCGCATCTGAATTTGCAGGCTGTGAATCCATTGCTCTCAGACTCAGACTCAGTTAAGTGAAGATAGAGGAGGCCAACTTAATTTATAGTATAATATTGATTTTTGGTGGGGGTGGAGGGAGAGGAGGGGAGAGGCACAAAATAATTGATGAGACCGGCCGTAGAGCTTGAAATACCGATATTTACCAATATATCAATCCACAATGGTTACAAATAACAATGTACAAAGGCCACTAACAGTAATAAATAATACACGTGAAGAATCTAACCCAACACGTGAACATTTAAATATGCACATGAAGAATAAAAAAACGTAATTACATAATAGGACACGTTAAGATTTAAATAACACAAGTGAAAAATTTTAAATAATAGGACCCAATTTAACCCGTGAAGAATTAAATAATACACCTGAAGAATTAAATAGTATTACCGTGATGGAGATTTTTCGTTGCGTATTTTCAAACAGTCGATCATTCGCCACAAGAGAGAAAGTTAGGTCATTATGATATATGCGTTAAGTAAAGATCAACACAGAGAACAAACAAAAACACAAATTTTTATATGGATCCATTTATTAAAATCAATACAAATAACTCATAAATATTCTCCCTCTTTTTGTTATATATAAAAAAAGAGATACTAATTATGAAAATCCAAATGCCAATTTAAAAATAGATGATACTTGAATATGTATATGATACCAATTGAAAGTAAAAATCAACTTAATCCACAGTGATACCAATATATACAAGCATACTAACTGATATAAATAATACACGTGAAGAATCTAACCCCACATGTGAAGATTTAAATATGCATGTGAAGAATAAGAAACAAAAAGTAACTATATAATAGTACACGTGAATATTTAAATAACACAAGTGAAAAATTTAAATAACAGTACCAAATTTAACCCGTGAAGAAATATATAATACACGTGAAAAATTAAATAGTAGTACTAATGGTGGAGATTTTTGTTGCGTATTTTTAAACGGTCGACCATGCGCCACAAGAGAGAAAGTTAGGTGATTATGGGTATATATGTAAAGTAAAGATCACAACACGGAGAACATATAGAGACATAAAATTTTTAGTTAAAAAATCAAATCGAGAAAAACCACAGGGAGGAGGAGACGAGTTCCACTTTAATCTCAAATTTACAAAGATAATAGGGATTCCATTGAAATATCAAGGAATGGGAGTGGAATTAAGTATCGAGATATATGGTATTCTTCTTTCTTTCCTTGGTCTCGACTGGTCTCTCAGTCTCTTGTTTTTGTCCTCCTTATTGGAAAAGACAGTCTATATGTAGTGCCGACAGCTGGTGAATTCTTCGTAACTGCACGATCTGAACTTCCTTATTGGTTGTACCAGTCATGATTACTGTCGTTGAATGTTGGGATCTCATGCAGGAAAGCTTGTCTCTTTCCATAACCTCCCCTCTTAATGCATTAGTATTACACGTCTTTAACATGAGAGAGATGGAGTGGCATGACTATAGGCGGATATCTCTGTGAATGTTGCTTGGAACCTTCGGGATAATATCGTGAATACTGGATTTCAGGTGACCTCGGATAGATCTCTCTATGATGGGAGGTAGCTTCGGGACTAGGCAAAACCTTCTGGGATGGAAATGTTCTCAGGATGTGAAGGAACTCCAAGGGGATCTAGAACGACAAAGGCTACTAAATGGGTTGGATAACGTGGTTGCCTTGAATGGGTGATGGTCACCTCGGAAACGTGTCTACATTTTGATGATGGTTAATTTTTTGACCACTACAGATGCTCCTTCCCCCACTCTTTCGCTTTCTGGAAGTGGAAGAACAGAGTTGGTAGGATATGCCTTAAATTCTTTTGGATGTCTGAGCAGAGTGAACGAAAATCTCCTTGATTTTCCTGAGGATTGTGTGGTTGGTTGACATGTGCGTGTAATTCAATTAAACTGGATCAAAACTTGTGCTTGGCGTTTTTCCGAATCCTGGCGCCGTAATGGCGGGGGATAGTTTTCCATATTAAGGTGGTGATTGTTGATCTTTTTTTGATTTGATCTGTTGAAAATATTGTGATATGGATCGGTTCCTTAGAGATTTGAAGTTTAAATTGAAGATGGTTGGGTTCCGCCTCCTCCGTCTATAAATAGGGGGAGCCTTGGGGGTGAAATTTTCATCTTTCTTCTGAAAAAATTTCTTCTTTCAACCTTCTCTAATTCTGAAGGTGGTCATATCATTCTTCTTCTTCATTTGATGGAGGAAAGAGAGATAGAGGATGGAGATGTGAAGGTGCATATCGAGCTCTTGCTGTTCGGGAGTATGGCTGGCGCAAAACATCAGTCTTCGTGATGAACTATAACAAAATATCAGTTTTCGTGACAAAGCTCCGATATCGCAAAACATCAGTGTTAGCTTGTTGGGTACACTTTTCATAATTTATTTACTTCTCTTCTACAGCTTTCTTACATTTATTGAGCCGGACGAGACATGACTCAATACAATATGTAGTCATTTTTTCTGCATTTTCAAAGTAAAACTAACATTTAGTTCTAATGCTATACAATCAACTTAACAAAAATTTGGGATGATCAAGATTACATTACCAAAGTTCTAGCTTCCTTTTGATAAATGTTGTTTGCACGGCTTGTTGCATCTTGAGGAATCAAGGAGTTGTTATATGCCGACTCTTGTGCTTGCAGTCAAAAATTAAGAGTGTCCAATGTAATCCATTGTCATTAACACTGTAGGAATAATTGATTGGGAAGAACATGTACTCTGTGTCCATGCTCTAATTTTTCAATTCTTGGTTATGAACTGTTCTTCAAGATCATTCATTTTGGCCCTAACCCTATGTTGTCAATATTAGATGAAACAAACAAATAATTTCATTAAAAATATATATTTCTTTATTAACTTGAAATAAGTATGGTTACACTATATAAGAAAAAATAAAGAAACATAGTTACCCATGCTTCACTGTAGAAGTATAAGTTTTTCATTCCACTAATTTGTTCCAGATGCTTCATGAAGAAATGTATGAAATTTTCTTCTATATACTGGTCGAACAAAATATCTTCCATGTCGTTTCTAAAAATGTATATGTCATAATCTGTATCCTAATATGCAATAATACTACAAACTGAAAACATTTTAGAGGTTTGATCACTATCCTATATCAGTTGGAGAGGACTTAAAGATTTCTTGACTATAATAAAGCTGTGACCACAGTCGCAGTTCAACTGACTATAATACTTCATTGCATTTTGTTTGGCTGCGACCACACTCACAGTCAAACTGATAATTTATCATAATAAGAACTGCGACCACAATCACAATTCATGTAAAAAAATATCAGTCAAATTGGTCTCTTTTTATATAAAGCAAAATTTTAAATACTGCGATTAAGATTGCAGCTTGATAGGTGGTAATTTTACTAAAAAAGTAAAAAAAGTTACTTACTCACGCGTTGATTTTTCAAAAATAAATTGATGACTGTTTTTTTTGGCTCCATGGCTTTGTACCAAGAGGCTTTGGTGTATATCATGGAGGCTTGGATCGCTTCTGTTTTTGTTTACTACTTCATATTGAGAATCACTTAAAACTTTCTGAGCATGTGGAATTGTCTCCTTACTTGTTTTCTTTGCTACTTTTGGGTAAATAAAGTCAGAGTCATAATGGCCCTCTTTTGTCTCTTCTGTTCTTTAACTCCTCTCTCTATAGATCCTTTGAAGACTTTCATGTTCTTATCAGCTACTTTTTTCTCCACAATGCAAGGCTATTCTTCAGTCTGATACTCTAAAGCTTTGTTGCAATTCATCTCAGATATTGCTTTAGTCAAGTTCAAACTGACATCTGAAATATCAACCCCTATAATAGTGACCTCAAAATCTCCAGTGTGTGAGCATCTTCCTTCTCCTACCTCTTCTTCTCATTCTCCTCTTCCTCCTCCTTCATCGTCTTCTTATTCTGCTCTTCCTCCTCTTCTTCCTATCCTCTTCCTTCTGCTTCTTCCTCATTCTCCTCTTCTCTCTATCCTCTTTCTCTCTTTTTTTTCTTTTGTTTCTCTCTTCCTCTTGTTTTTTGTAATTTCTTCTTCAATCTCTTCTCCTTCTTCAGCCTTTTCTTTTCTTCTCTTTCAGCCTTTTTCTTCTTTATTTCTTCAATTATGTTTTTCAATTCAATAAATTTTCATTTCTCAAAACAATCAGCTCTTTATCTTCCTCATTATGGGGGTTCTGATAGAAAACCTACAATATTTGTTTCCTCTATATTTTTCAATGGTTCTTTTTGCCCTTTCTATTTCCTCTGCAATATTTACTTTGACTCTTTCTTCTTCTTCTGTGAACTTGAACAGGGAGACGATGAGCTCATCTTTGAAGGAGTGTTGTTTATTGGCACGCATTTAGCCTAAAGCTCCACCCTTCTAGCTGGCTAAGGCTAGAAAGGAGATTTCGTCTATCGCCAAAGTATCTTTTCTTCTTAGTTGAGAAGATACTGGGGTTCGTCGCGTAGATATCTCCAATCTAGGCTTACTCTCCTTTTCTTCAGCCTTGACTCTTGCGATTATCTCTTCCGCTTGTTCGTTTAGCACCAGTTGCTTTAAAGTGTGACACTCGGCCACTCCTATTTGGGCTAGGAGTGTGGTTTGTAGATTGTGGTGGCAAGTCTCCACTAGTGTAGACTGCATCTTGCCACTTGAACATTGTAGCTCTATACTTCAAAATCTCTCCACAAATATTTTGATGGACTCTCCTTTTCTCTGCTTTGTAGCCAGGATAGTGCATGCAGACACTTCGATGTCGTCTTCAAATAAGCGAGCTAGGAAGAGCTTCTCTAAGTCAGCCCAGTTCTAGATAGAGCCTGCGGGAAGCTTCATGAACCATTCAAAGGCAACCCCTTTGAGGGTGCCGATGAACAAATGAGCCAGGGTGGCATTGTTTACTACTACATTTTCGATCTGAAACTTGAAGTAGTATATGTGATGTGAAACAGTATGCAGGTGATGTTAGAAATCAGTCACAAAACTAAACTTACTAATTTCATTGCAAACTACAATCTTCGGTAGGAATAAATTTATAACTAATTATATGGCTAGATGAGTTTTGATAAAAAAAAATAGGATACTCGCAATGTAGAAAATTCTAATCACCACTAATCACTCACAAATATTCAGTTACGCAGAAAGAATCTTACTTGCAATACCAAAATAGCAAAATACAAAAGAATACAGAATCACACATGCTCACCATATTTTGTGGACAACAGAGAAATTATTATAATATAATAGAGATAACGTAGCAGTGTAGCCCAACAATAAATGATGTACTGAAATAAAAGTTACTTACTGAGATGTCACGTTCTCGGGTTCCCGATTCCTTGTATACTTAATGTACTGGTTTGCTTATGATCTGATATTGCTCTGAAGTTACTGTTAGGGTTTGCATGGCCTTTCTTGCTGGTGGGAGGATATCGTCACACACAAAGAACGAGAGAGAAGCAGGTGGATGATCATTGTTGCTGAAGTTGCAGGGGAGGGATGAAGCATGTGCTTACTGTTGCTGTCTCAGTAGCAAAGAAGGAGATGAAATTTTGCTGCTGTTGTTGGCAGTACAGTTGCCGTTGTGGGTGTGGATCAGGGAGATTTTGAGGAAGATTTACTCACGCAATGGGGAGGAAGGAAGGTTTGTGGGAGATGTGCTGGCAAGCACAGGTGGCTATTGGGGGCCTTGTTTGCTCACACAGGGAGGATGAAGAGAGGCTTTGTGCTGGTGGATGTGGCACACAAAGAGAAAAGCAGGTGGAGATTTCTTTGTTGGAGGTCGTTGTTCACGAAGGCAAAAAGGGGAGGAAGTAAGTAGCGATTTTTAGGGGTAGGTGTTTGGGTGGAAGCTGGTGCGCATGTGGAGTGATAGAGTTGTGCGGTGGTGGGGAAACTGGCTTGGGTGCTGTTTGTTTAAGGGAGGGGAATTGGAAACTGGGAAGGGATTTCATTTTTTTTGTAGTTGGATTGAGATTGGGTAATGGGATTGGTTTTGTAATTGAAATTTGAATTTTGGATTGAGATATGATAAAGATAACTTGGAAAAGATTTCACACTCTAATCCTTAATGAAAATGAATTTCACATTCAAATCTAGAGGATATTTTCATAACTAAAAATTCAAAATTTGTTTTCATCAAAGAGTGCATTATCTATTTATTCCAAGCAGAGCAATTAAATAGGCTTACAATAACTGGAGTTTTCTCACACAATCGATGTATTAAAAACACTGAACAAATAAATAAGGGTAAATAATATTAAAAAAAGAAAAGTACAGACTCCAGCTGAAAATATAACCCTAACTAAATCCAAATAGATGCAGCTCAACGCCTCTTGCGCTGATACACGTGATCATATCTCCTCTGTAGATGCGCTGATGCCATGTGCTCATGTTCTCCCTAGGTGGGAGAGAACTCGACTTTGTCAAGTCAGGTCAACAGATCTAAATCAATCTACTGTAACTCATTGCGATCCAGTCACATGTCCTCAGCAGGCGACTTCTCTTTCCAGCGTACCAGATACCGTCGACTTCCACCGTCTCTCGTGGAGATAATTTCATCATTTAGAATTTTATCAATATTCTCTGTTGTATTAGGACTGATATCTAGGAGTGGGAGAAGTGGGGGTTGTAGGCTGTCTAAAAATCACTGAAGACAAGTCATTAAAAAGCAGAGTCCAAACTCCAGACGCAAGGCTAATCTTCGCCACTAGCGTAGCACTAAGACGCGAGAATTAAAACCTGCGTTTCAACTGTAAGATCACCTAGAGGGCGGGTGAATAGGTGATGGCTAATCTAATGGTCACTTATGGACAAATAATGCGGAATTAAAACTAAGTTGACCAAATAAAACTTCTTTTAATTAAACACTTATGTATAACACAAGAGTGTTGCCGAATTCCCCTTGCGAGGCTCTGGACAAACTCCTCTAGATTCCCCTTGAATGGGTTGAGGTGCCGCGTTGGCTCTCTTGGTTGAATACAAGTGTTAGACAATCAATCCCAAGCAATTATATAACAATTAAGCACAAGGGTATATCAAGCATATAAAGATAGACAATAATAGAATGCAAGATATAAAAGAGACAAAGAGAGAGAGAGAGAGAGCAAGAGTGAGCAATCGCAAACACAAAGGGTTTGTTTCGAGGTTCGAGCACACTTGCTCTACATCCCCGCCTTCGACACACGAAGGATTTTCACTATGCAAGATCCCAATGGATCTCTCCCCGGTGCCGCAACACCTACAAGCCCTCGGACTCCCAAGTCCCGTACACACGCAAGTCCACCGACTCGCCGAGGCCGCACCTCAAACCAAAGAGTTCACAACCGAACTCAACCACCAACGAGCACACTTGCCCGTATCCTCAAAGAACAAAGAACAATCTCTTTGATGATCACAACACTTGATCACCTAAAGAGCACTCTCACTACAACACACCTATAGGAATATCTAGCAATGGATAGCTCAAGTGTGGTGTGAGAAAAGCAAGGAAAGACTATGGTGAAAATCTCAAAGAATCACTAAAACACTCTCTTGATAAAAACTCCCTTTAAGATGGGAAGTATTTGCACTCAATTATGTGGAGAGAACTTCTGAAATCAGTTGGAAAAACTAGCTCAAAGGTCTCCAAAATCTTCTCCTAAAAACAGTTGACAAGACCCCCTTTTATAGGCTGTCAGAAAATAGAGCCGTTGGGGCTCTGTCAGTGCTACCGGTCGACCGGTCCGGTCGACCGGCAACGGTCAAAATCCGACCGTTGCAGCCTCCGGTCGACCGGCTCGGTCGACCGAGCACTTGGAGCAGAGAATTCCTTCTCTGTCGGTCGACCGGTGCGGTCGACCGAAGTTTCCCGAGAGCAAGCTCTCTGGAGCGGTCGACCGGCTCGGTCGGCCGATCCTCCAGTGCAAACTGGCGTGCACGTCTGTGCATGTCCGGTCGACCGACCCGGTCGACCGGCCACTGTCAGTTCTGAAAAATCAGAACTGCCAGAACCAGGAAAATGGGATTAAAGATTTGTCTTTTAACTTAATAAAAATCCCAGAAATTCACAGTAAATCCAGAAAAATAGTTTCAATCAAAATAAAAACTGTTTTTCTAAAAATATGTTTTTCTAAAACTTGTTTTTCCATAACTTCACAAAATACAAAAACAAGATATTTTGAACTTATAAAGCAAAGTGTGTATGGATATGATCCACCACACAATCAAGATGAAATATCTAGTTTTTGACATAAAGCACTAAACTTGTTTTGGTTAAAGGATATGTATATAAGAAATTACCAAAACTCAAAGTAGATATTTTGTCATAAGGAAAATCTCATCAAATACAAAAACAGGATATACTTTTAAAGCATAGTGTGTATGGATATGATCCACTACACAAATAAGATGAATATCTAGTTTTTGACATAAGGCTCTAAACTTGGTTTTGAAAGATATGTATATAGGTAACATCAAAAACCAAGACATGTATTTTGTCCAATGAAAAATCTTTTTACCAAAAAGAACGAGTCTTTTCTAACTAAAAATTCTTTTATGAAAAGACAATTAAATCTCAAGAGTGTGTGTGTGATATGACTTGAGCAATCCACCAACTATCTATCCTTTACATTTTTTCTAAAACAAAAACAAAATCTTATACCTAGACACAAGTCTTCATCTTCTTGAAATCTTCACTTGAAGGCTTCTCATCTTCTTGACTTGGTCCAAGCTTGATCCAAAGCTCCTTGGATCACCCCGTGCTAGCTCCAAATCTTGACATTTAATCCTTTGTTGAGCTTTGCACCTACTAAGATCTTGATAAAGAATCTGTCACTAATTAAACAAGATCATTAGCAAATATAACTACATGAGTTGATCATCATCAAAACTAGAGTGATAGGCCTTTGGGCCAACAATCTCCCCCTTTTTGATGATGACAAAACTCATGAAGTTATATATGCATGGATTAAAGTAAAGCTTCAAAGAAGCTCCCCCTTAACTCATGCATACCAAATAAATAATAGATATGGCAATAAAAGCACATGACATGTATGCAATGTAGGAGATGCAATCATAACAAAAATCAAATCTTAAGTCAAATCTTTTGCTCCTAATTGCAAGACAACATATATATGCATAAATACAAATCTTATACAACCTTAAGTAAGGAAGACAAATACTTCTCCCCCTTAAGTAAGGAAATCATGCATATATCACAAATACATCACAAATACTTCTCCCCCTTTTTGTCAATCATCAACAAAGGGTTCAAAGTAAAAGCAAATCAAAACAAATTTTCTCCCCCTTTTTGTCAAAAACAAAAGAATCAAGAAGGGGTAAATACAAATCAACCAATAAAGATTTATATGCGATATACATTCATGAAGAGGAAGACGTTAAGTTAGCTTCCCTACAATGTGCATTGCATGAAAGAGGGATGTGAAGCCCTAATTCACACAACACAACTATGTAATGCATAGAAGGAGATGTGAAGCTCCCCCTACACACGTATATCATATAAAGAAGAGATGTTAAGCTCCTCAATTTATAATATACTCAACATGAATCTATATGTAAGAGAGATGTTAAGCTCTCCTTGCATATAGGAAATACAAAACAAAACATTAATAATTTTTTTATCAAAATAAAATTTTGAACTTTTCCCAATAAAACAAATTTTGAACCAATCATAATTTGTAATTTTGATACCAATAGAAAATAGCACTTGAAGATGTGTGATATCAAGTTATCATTGCAAAATCTTTTAATGTTTCAAACATATTGATATCAATTGTAATCATATAACAAATTTGAAGTTGAAGCATATTGATACCAAATGAAAGATCTAAAATAAAATCTTTTTATTTTTCATAAGCTTATGCATAGTTAATATAAGGTGTTAACTTAACTTAGCATAAACTTTTTGTGCTTTTAAGAATGTAAATCAATTGTAAAGAAAGCACATGAAAATCATATATATGTATGTGAATAGATAAGACCAATTTGAAAATTAGGGCATACATATATAGGAACCAAAATGTGAGTAATATACCAATTGTAAAATTAACATTGTAAGTCATGTATATACTCATAACCAAAAATTGGTAGGTTTGAAAAATAGTTATGTTTAAGCACTACCAAATTTGAAGAATAAATAACTAGTTATAAATAATTTTTGAAAAACTAGTTAAAGATCCTTCAAAAACATGAAATCATATGTTATTCATGAATTATACTAAATACATACAAGTTTAAGCACTCATAGTCCATAAAACTCAAAAATTATCTTTTATCATAAAAGATGAGTGTTCAAAGGTTATGTAAATGGTATTTTCATGAAAATAGAAAGTGAAGCATGAATCTCATGAAAATCTTATTTTTCATCTTAAAACAAATCATATATTTTTCATAAAGCAATACTAAATACACAAAGATTTAATCACTCATGGTCTATAAAGCTCAAAATATTTTGTATCATAAAGATGAGTGTTCAAAAGATTATGTAAATAGTATTTTTATGAAAGTAGTCATTCAAGCTCAAAAAGATCATAAATCACCTTTTGTTTTACACATGTTTTAATCTTTAATACAAATCAAAAACATGAAAAATCATCAATTTTTTTTATTATTTATTTAAAATACTAATCTTCATGGTATATGTATGATTTATCCAATTCTAACAATATGCATACATATCCCAAATATGAAAAGAGTCCAATATATATTGCATGAAGGCAAATGACTCAAGGGGTATACATGTATATTTATTAGATTTGAATTAAACACACATATACATGAAGTAAAATCAAAGATAGGCATAACAAGTATAAATGACCGAATCATCAAAACTAGCCTATACACATGCATATAGTGGATACAAATGAGCATGAAGTTCAAATATATATGAGTCAATTGTAGTTCACTATTCATATATGTATAAATGCAAGTTTTGACACATTCTACATTTAAGCATGTAAATACCACATGAAGCACATAAAATCTTAAAACATGAACATGCTATGAATGATATTATGGAAATAAAAAGCATGTACATAAATAAAATAGAAGTTTAGAAATTGTTACCAACTCCAAAACTCCAAGCATGGTGGTTGACCCACCAAAATTCCTTGATAGCGGTGCTCCAAGTATGTGTCATTTTAGTTCAAATGCACTCACCATCAAGGCACCAAATCTCTCACGTTTTGAGAGATTCCTCACCTACATCAAATACACAAGGTGGGGATTTTGGTACCCATATTTTCTTGGGTCCTATGGGGTTAGTCTTGTAAGGAACCCAAGCATTTTTATTTTTATCAAAAATAAGAATATTTAACCTTTCATAACAAAATTTTGCTAAATGGCCTTTGCGGCCACAATGTGTACATATGTACACCTTAGCATACTTATGAGTGGGAGTGTGTGCATGATGTGCATCATAAGCATATGCATGATGTGAATGTGCATGAGTATGAGGAACTTGTTTCTTTTGAAACAAGGATTCCAATCTAGTATGATTGAATGCACATGAGCTCAAATTAGAGCTCAAATTATCAATTTTATTTTTCAAATTTTTAATCTCATTTTGATCAATGTGTGCATGAGAGGCATGATGAGATATATGAACAATTTTCTTTTTCTTTTGTGAAACAAAATCTTTTTCTTTTTCACAATTTTTCTTTTCAAAGATTTATTTTCTTGAAGAACAACTTCTCTTTGTTTTTCCACCAAATCAATCTTATTTTTCAAAATAGTGTTCCCTTCACATAAGTCATTCAATTTAGACATAAGGGAAACATTTTCATTTTTCAAATCTTTGTTCTCTTTTTCTAAACATGCCATTTTATTTTCTAAAGAATCTTTTTCATTAAGCATGGCATCAAAATTCTTTTTCAAATTCTTGTTATCTTTTTCTAAACATGCAATGTTACTTCTAAATGAATCTTGTTCCTTATGCATGCATGCAATGTCCATTTTCAAATTTTATTTTCTTTCTTAATTATGTCATATCTCTCAAGCAATAATTGACAAAATGTAGAGAGCTCATCATATGACATACTATCATCATCGGATTCGGAGTTTACCTCAAGGGGGTTATCCCCTTGGACCATGTAGCACTTGTTGGAGGTGTCGCTTCCAACATCCGAGTCACTCCCCGCATAGTATAGATCTTTTTCGCCGAGGGAGGTGATGATGTTCCATACTACAAAAGCCGATTCAATATTAGAAACCCTAGATAAATAATCATCATTTAGGGTTGACTTAATAGCATGAAGGGCTTTTGCATTAGCCTCAATGTTCTTACCATTTAAGCAATATTCTTTATTAGTTGTGGCAAGATATACACTAAGGCCAAGTCCTTTGAGGAACAAAGACATCTTAACCTTCCAAATTTGGATGTTAAGAATGTCAAAGGTGGGTGGTGACATGAAGTCCATAGTGTGTGTACAAAATATTGTGATTAGCCTAAAAGAGGATCTTTAACTCTTAGGTTGTTAGACCCAATATCAAGAGCACTAGCTCTGATACCAATTGTAAGATCACCTAGAGGGGGGGTGAATAGGTGATGGCTAATCTAATGGTCACTTATGGACAAATAATGCGGAATTAAAACTAAGTTGACCAAATAAAACTTCTTTTAATTAAACACTTATGTATAACACAAGAGTGTTGCCGAATTCCCCTTGCGAGGCTCTGGACAAACTCCTCTAGATTCCCCTTGAATGGGTTGAGGTGCCGCGTTGGCTCTCTTGGTTGAATACAAGTGTTAGACAATCAATCCCAAGCAATTATATAACAATTAAGCACAAGGGTATATCAAGCATATAAAGATAGACAATAATAGAATGCAAGATATAAAAGAGACAAAGAGAGAGAGAGAGAGAGCAAGAGTGAGCAATCGCAAACACAAAGGGTTTGTTTCGAGGTTCGAGCACACTTGCTCTACATCCCCGCCTTCGACACACGAAGGATTCCACTATGCAAGATCCCAATGGATCTCTCCCCGGTGCCGCAACACCTACAAGCCCTCGGACTCCCAAGTCCCGTACACACGCAAGTCCACCGACTCGCCGAGGCCGCACCTCAAACCAAAGAGTTCACAACCGAACTCAACCACCAACGAGCACACTTGCCCGTATCCTCAAAGAACAAAGAACAATCTCTTTGATGATCACAACACTTGATCACCTAAAGAGCACTCTCACTACAACACACCTATAGGAATATCTAGCAATGGATAGCTCAAGTGTGGTGTGAGAAAAGCAAGGAAAGACTATGGTGAAAATCTCAAAGAATCACTAAAACACTCTCTTGATAAAAACTCCCTTTAAGATGGGAAGTATTTGCACTCAATTATGTGGAGAGAACTTCTGAAATCAGTTGGAAAAACTAGCTCAAAGGTCTCCAAAATCTTCTCCTAAAAACAGTTGACAAGACCCCCTTTTATAGGCTGTCAGAAAATAGAGCCGTTGGGGCTCTGTCAGTGCTACCGGTCGACCGGTCCGGTCGACCGGCAACGGTCAAAATCCGACCGTTGCAGCCTCCGGTCGACCGGCTCGGTCGACCGAGCACTTGGAGCAGAGAATTCCTTCTCTGTCGGTCGACCGGTGCGGTCGACCGAAGTTTCCCGAGAGCAAGCTCTCTGGAGCGGTCGACCGGCCCGGTCGGCCGATCCTCCAGTGCAAACTGGCGTGCACGTCTGTGCATGTCCGGTCGACCGACCCGGTCGACCGGCCACTGTCAGTTCTGAAAAATCAGAACTGCCAGAACCAGGAAAATGGGATTAAAGATTTGTCTTTTAACTTAATAAAAATCCCAGAAATTCACAGTAAATCCAGAAAAATAGTTTCAATCAAAATAAAAGCTGTTTTTCTAAAAATATGTTTTTCTAAAACTTGTTTTTCCATAACTTCACAAAATACAAAAACAAGATATTTTGAACTTATAAAGCAAAGTGTGTATGGATATGATCCACCACACAATCAAGATGAAATATCTAGTTTTTGACATAAAGCACTAAACTTGTTTTGGTTAAAGGATATGTATATAAGAAATTACCAAAACCCAAAGTAGATATTTTGTCATAAGGAAAATCTCATCAAATACAAAAACAGGATATACTTTTAAAGCATAGTGTGTATGGATATGATCCACTACACAAATAAGATGAATATCTAGTTTTTGACATAAGGCTCTAAACTTGGTTTTGAAAGATATGTATATAGGTAACATCAAAAACCAAGACATGTATTTTGTCCAATGAAAAATCTTTTTACCAAAAAGAAAGAGTCTTTTCTAACTAAAAATTCTTTTATGAAAAGACAATTAAATCTCAAGAGTGTGTGTGTGATATGACTTGAGCAATCCACCAACTATCTATCCTTTACATTTTTTCTAAAACAAAAACAAAATCTTATACCTAGACACAAGTCTTCATCTTCTTGAAGTCTTCACTTGAAGGCTTCTCATCTTCTTGACTTAGTCCAAGCTTGATCCAAAGCTCCTTGGATCACCCCGTGCTAGCTCCAAATCTTGACATTTAATCCTTTGTTGAGCTTTGCACCTACTAAGATCTTGATAAAGAATCTGTCACTAATTAAACAAGATCATTAGCAAATATAACTACATGAGTTGATCATCATCAAAACTAGAGTGATAGGCCTTTGGGCCAACATCAACATCACTGCAATGACCAAGACGTAGAGCATGAAAGCTGCATCTCAATATCACTGTAGTACCAAGACGCAGAGCCCAAAGCCCGCGTCTCACGTGAAGCTTGAAGCAGAATTTGAAGCTTGCATTTCTCAAGCATCGCCTCAATGGCAAAATGCGAGGCCCAAAGCCCGCGTCTCGGTTATAACTGCCCTCATTATTGGGTCAATTACTGCTGATATAATGAGGGAGTTAACCCCCATTAGGAGTATTTTTAGTGGACACTTTTACCCCCTGAAACCTCTATAAATAGCCCAGTTTGCTATGGAAGAGGGGTCGGTGATTGGAGAAAATCTGGTCAGAAGAACTTCACTTGTAAGTCGTAGAAGGACTAAGATCTCTAGCTAAAAAAAAGAGAGAGTTCAACTCTTCTAATAACTTGTCGCATACAAGTTTGTTCTTACCTAAAATCTCTTTGAGATTCTTGTTGGACAGAAGCTGTGTTACTTCGTCCACCATCCAAAGAGAAGATTCTCAAGAAGTCTTGACGTTCACCCGGTCAACTAAAAACAAGATTCACTTTCCATCGCCACATTAAGAACCCGGCATTAAACAGAGGGGAGACTTGAGATTGAATATCTCCCCTCTCTTGTAAAGGATTATCGATCTGTTGTAATTTTCTTTAAAGAATTTACACTTCAATCTTCAATTTTTCCACCAAACAGGGGTCTCTCAGAAAATGACTCAGGGTTAGGCTCATCAACCAATGGGTTGCTGGGGTTTAAATTTGGACCCTTATATTCTACTAGATCATCAATATTGAAAGTTGGTTAATTTCAAAATCTTCAGGAAGATCAATAACATAAGCATTGTCGTTTAGTTTCGGTAAGATTTAGAATGGTCCAGCACTATGAGCATGTAATTTTTTAACAGTCCCTAGAGAAATCGTTCCGGACGAATCCGGACCATCACAAGGTCGCCAATATCAAAGTTTCAAATTTTTTCCTAACATCAGCTCGTACCTTGTAGTCAAAGTTGCTTTGTTTAATTTTATCACTGATGACTTTGCGCGGCCCATGCATATGTGTGGCAAAGGAGGATGCAGACTCAGAGACTCTATAATGGTCAACCATGGGAATGAGATCAATGGGCTGCTTAGGCCCAAAGCCATACAATATTTCATGTGGACTCTTACCAGTTGTCCTATTAATTGATGAATTATATGCAAACTCGAAAATAGACAACTTTACATGCCAACTTCCAATATGTTCACCAATGACGGTACGCAATAAATTCCCTAGACTTATTCACAACCTCGGTTTGGCCGTTAGTCTGAGGGTGAAAAATAATGGAGAACTTTAATTTTGTGTCTAACATGTGCCAAAGGGTCTTCCAGAAATAACTAGTAAACTTAATGTCCCTATCAGACACAATAGTCTTAGGCAGACCGTGCAACTTAACGATACCATCGAAAAAGATTTTTGCCACTCTAGAGGCATCAAAGGTACGAGAGCAAGGCAGGAAATGGATCAGTTTAGAAAAAGCGGTCCACGACAACTAGGACTGAATCATGCTTTCTAAGAGTTTTCGGGAGTCCTAACACGAAGTTTATACAAAGGTCCTGCCATGGGCAATTTGGGACCGATAATAGAGTGTACAAATAGGTGTTCTATTTTTGTTGCTTTGTGATTCAGCATGTGTGACACCTTCCAACATGTTTGGTAACATCACGTTTCAACCCTGGCCAATAGAACTGATACTATACGGCTTCCATGGTCTTTTCATTCCTAAAATGCCTAGCTAGACCATCAGCATGCAATTCCCACATAAGAAATTCTTTAAGGGAGGTTCTTGGGATGCATAACTTACGGCCTAGAAAGAGATACCTGCCGTGTAGGATATAACCATCCACTTCTCGAGTTGATCCATCTATCAATATGGCATATATGTTGTGAAAATCTATCAATATGGCATATATGTTGTGAAAATCAGGACGTGAATCGTTTTCAGCTTTTACCTTCTCAAAGTCGTTTACACCAAGGACATCTTGGTCAAGATGAAAATACGGTGGCTGAGGGCATCAACGGCTGTGTTTTCTACTTCTGCTTTGTGGCGTAGAGTGAACGTGCAGTCTTGAAAAAACTCAATTCATCGCCCATGTTGCGTATTTAGCTTCTTTTGAGAGTAGATATACTTCAGGGCCTCATGATCAGAGAAGAGAATGAATCATGCAGCAAAAGGTAATGTCACCAATAGCGAAGTGCCTGAATCACCGTGCAGAATTCTTTATCATAGGTGAAGTATCGCTGTCGGGTATCATTCAGCTTCTCACTGAAGTAAGCAACTGGATGACCTTCTTGAGGAGGACTCCGCCTATTCCAATTCCTGATGCGTCACACGCCACTTCAAAGACTTTATAAAAATCAGGGAGACGCATGACAGGACCGCTGACCATTTTCTTCTTGATCTCAACAAATGCTTTCCTGATAACATGGGACCAGTTGAATTCTCCCTTCTTTAAACAGTCGGTGATTGAAGCCATGACAGTGCTAAATCCTTTGATGACCCGACGATAGAATGTAGCGAGCCTGTGAAAACTCCTTACGGATGGTTTTAGGCTCGAGCCATTCCTCAATGGCTCTCATTTTCTCAGGATTCGCAGAAACGCCATCAACAGAGACTACAAATCTGAGGAATTGAACTTGTGTAAAGAGAAAGGTGCACTTCTTAGGATTAGCGTACTACTCTTCCTTAATACAAAACAAACTTGACGTAGATAGTCGAGGTGTTGTTCATAAGATTGGCTGCAGATGAAGATGTCGTCAAAGTACTCTATCAAGAATTTGTCCATAAAAGGTCGTAGTACTTACACCATCACTCTCATGAAAATACTCAGAGCATTGCTCAATCCAAAAGGCATGACCTTCCACTCATATAACCCATCCTTCGTTTTGAAGGCGGTCTTCCATTCATCTCCAAGACGGATGCGAATTTGGTTATAACTACTTTTGAGATCAATTTTGGAGAAAATAGTGGCACCATGCATCATATCTAACATAGCATCCAGTCTAGGAATGAAAAAATGGTATTTAGCACGTATCTTGCTAATGGCACGGCTATCCACGCACATACGCCGGATCTTTTTGGGCATTAGTAGGGCGGGAACGGCGCAAGGACTCATACTCTCTTGGATGAAGCCTTTTCTCATTAATTCATCAACTTGCCTCTTGAGTTTGACATACTCGGTGGTCATCCTATAGTGGGGCAAGTTGGGAAGACTAGCTCCTGGGACTAGATCAATAGTGTGTTGGATGTCACGCATCGGTGGAAGCTTGTCTGGGAGGCCTTCAGGAAACACATCAGTGAACTCCGCAATCACTGGGGTAACTTCAGGAGGGATCGTGATGTTGGATTCCTTAGTAATTTTCTTGGTTGCAAGGATCACGAAGGGAGCTTCTTTCTCTACATCTTGACTAAAAGCCTTTGCAATAATCCAGCTGATACTGTTAGTTTTCTTCACTGTAGTAGGCTTTGATTCAGATGGTTCAGCTTTAGACCACGAGGTAGTAACTTAATTTTCTTTCCTTCGTGTTTGAATTGACACATGTTCGACCGACCGTAGATGGTAACATCATTGTCGTATAGCCGTAGTCGTCCAAGGATAACATGACTCACATCCATAAACACAACATCACACCAGATTTTGTCCTTATAGAAACCGAAGTCAATTAGGACAAGGCATCTCTGCTTGACTTCCAGAGCTAATAAGTTAATTCATGTTACTCTATAGGAAATGCGGATGGGGTACAAACTTCAGGCCGAGTTTGGCGATTACTGTAGACGATACAGTATTAATACAACTCCTACTGTCTACAATAATCTTGCAGCTCCTACCGCCAATTTTCATAATCGTGTGAAACATGGTGGTTCGTCTCCAGTCGTCTTTCTCTTTGGGTTGAGACAAGACACACCTGCCGACGAATAAATGAATCGACATCATTAGTTGAATGCAGTTAAGACCAATGCTATCACCTATGGTATCGTCGTCCATATCACTCTTCTTCTTCTGCCTTAAAAATAAATTCCTCTGATTCTGATTTTGATACAACTTCATGTTCCCCATTAATTAAGGCAATTTTGACTGGAGTTGGGCAATTGGTAGCTACATGCCCATATCCCTGACACTTGTCACATTTAATTGTGGGAGTCAGCTTAGAGAACTCTCTGTCAGTGCCTTTGCCTTTATTCTCGATACTCTTGAGGGAAGAAGTTTGACTTTAGAAGCGGTTGGAGTATGAACTTGTGTTGGGCCTAGTTGTTTGTGTATGACTCTTAGAAACAGAACTAGACTTGGCCACATCTAAAGCTTGGACTAACGTGTAGGCTTTTTCGAGCTCGGTGATTTCACGAGCCAAAAGGTCGGTTCGTAAGTCTTCCCTAAGTTCCGCTCTAAACCTAGACAGGATTTAAGATTGTCATTTGGTGTTAAGGATGTTGCATCTGATGAGGAGCTCATCAAACTTCTCTACATACTCCTGTACCGATTTGTTACTGTAATATCCCTAATCTAAAATACTGTATTTTAATTTTCCTAAAGTATTTATTTTGATTTACTGATTATTTTTATTTACTCCACTTAATTTACTATTTTTCCTGTGAATTATTATTATTAAATATGCAAATTATTTATGAGATAGTAAATAGTAATTTAGTTTTATGTTTACCAGTATTTATCATTGACATTTCTTTGTTAACTATTATTATTATTTTATTTCTATTAGTTGTTAATATTATTAGTAGTAGTATCTTTTCCATTTTCCATTTGATTCTTGACTCTTACCCCTTATCTTGATCCATGTCTATTATACCTCATAACCCATTATCTCTTCTACACCCATTAGTCAAGTCCATTAGCCCATCCTATCATGTCACTTATTCTTCTTCATTCTTTTTAATTTTGCCTTGGTCCAATCCAAGCCCACAGTTCATAGCCCAAACCCATCTATTTATTTTAATCCTTTTTCTTTCAATTTCTCAAGCCCAACTACTCATTTCATGTAAGCCCATTCTTCTTTTCTATTTCTATTCCTAAACTCCATTTACCCATTATCTATCTATACCCAAACCCACCAACCTATTAAATAATAGATTCACACCCAATACCCATGACCCATTAACCCTATATATAATCCTAATTCTAAACCTAAACCTAATCCCTACACTTCCCCAAACTCACAGCCGCCTCTTCCTTGGCTGGTGCTGCCGCACTCCGATCCAGCGCTGGAGTCCCTCCCCGTGCGTGCGCCTCTGCTTTGGCCGAGCTCCGCCCCGTGCAAGCTCCAGCAGCCGCCGCATGTGCAGGCCGGAGAAGCCACGCGCAGCCCGGATCTTTCCCTGGCAGATCCGCCAGCAATTCCAGCGACCCCTGCGCCTCCAACAGCCCCTCCGATCCGGATCCCTTTCCCTGGCAGGCCTCACTAGCGCCCAGACCAGCGCCTAGGATCCCCCTCCGGCAGGCCACGCCTCCCTGCAGATCCGGCCTACATCCCTGCCGCATCCAGCGAGCCCAGCAACCGGATTTCCCCTTGTGCTCGTCATGACTGAATCCAGCCGCAGCAGGCCACCTCCGGCGAGATCCAGCGCCTCCCAGGATACAGGCCGCACTTCCTGCAGCCTCCCTTGTGCGTGGATTATTGCGGCGACTTTGGAGGTCTACTACTTTTGTAAGTAGCTGTTCACCATTTATTTGCTTGAAGTTTCTATGTGGGAGCACTTGTTGGGTGAGTTTCTGTTGCATTTTTCTAGTTTATCCTTTTTAGAATTATAGGATAAACAACATAGCCCCCTTGCCGTGACTTGTTGGTGAGTCTCCTTTATTCATCTCTCTTTATTTTATATTGTACAATGTTTAATGCAAAAAGGTGTTTTGATTAATTATGTAAGTGTATTAATTCTTATTTGTTTCTTTGTGTGCGGCAAAACCTTGCTCCGAACCATTTTCGGACTCTCCGCGGGATGCCGTCGATCACCGTCGTCGAGCGCGAGCGCATCCCACGCCCTTCACGGCGAATTGCTCTATCCAACGACACCCTCCGCGGCCCCGTACGCCTCCGTCGGAGCCTCCGTCGGCGTGCCGCAAATCACTCGGTTGTTTGAGTAATTTTCCCCCTTTCTATTTATTTCCTTTTTCATATATTATATTGTGAATGCCTTTTTACATGTATGGGTGGAATTTAATTAATGTATAGATATTTATAATTAATAATAGGTAATTATTAATTTGGATATTTATGCATGGTATATATTTATGCATGAATTTATTCTTTAATCATTTATGTGTATATTTAGTGATTAATAAATAGGACTTAATTAAATTGGATATGTATGCATTAAATTAAATAACGTATAGGTATATTTATTAATTTGGATGCATGCATGTGTTTATGTATAATCATGTATATGTATGCATGATTTATATACATGTGTTTCTATTTATTAGTATAGATGGGTGTGTTGCATTGGCGTGCGCAAGTTCAGGCGAGCGGAAATTCCAGGCCCTTCCGGCGAGCGCGAGATCACCAGCTTGCAGCCAGGCCTTCCCCAGTACCCTGGCTACCCTCCTATGCAGTCCAACAGCGAAGAGCGGCACCACAGCGACCGTAACGGCGACTCGCCCGGCGACGACCAGATTCCCCAAGGTGAGTGTTTTAATTGATTTTCAATTATGATTGATTATTCTCCTATTCAATTATTGCTGTTTATAATTATTACCGTTGTGACGTCATGATACCATTATACTGATGCATGTTATTTAGTTATCGTCACTGTTATCGTGTTGTCTAAGTATTTTAGGTTAAGAATATGATAGTCTCGTTCATATGAGGATTGATTAAATAAGAATGTCGCTTCATTGATATATAGGATCTTATATGTTGGGGCCTGCTAGTGAACTATATGGGAAGGAGATTTGACTTGGGAATGGTAATGATAGATTTGATATATCATTTACGTTTAATATATGTGGATACAATGTTGTCATGAAGAAGTAGATATTCCCCTTTCTCACTTTTAACATTATTTGATTTATTGGATATGTATATGTTGGATCGGATAATGAATTACAGAGGATTATAATATCATGAGAGGAGTATGGGTGCATTTGATAGAATGGGGATATGTGTTATGGTGCATTTCAGTATTAGGTTGCAGCTTGATTAGTCGACTTACCCTGTTAGTCGACTTA
The DNA here is from genome assembly GCA_038442645.1 of Agave tequilana. Lineage (NCBI taxonomy): Eukaryota > Viridiplantae > Streptophyta > Magnoliopsida > Asparagales > Asparagaceae > Agave > Agave tequilana. The sequence goes on from JAVJIF010023573.1 coordinate 55,561, forward strand.
GTCAACTTGTTAGGCGACTAGTGCATGTCTAGCTGCTGTGTATAGTTTCTTTATTTGATGGAGACTTGCCCTTAAATCATGTATTGACTATAGATGAGTGAGTATGATTTCGAGGATGGATATTAGTTGGATTGACTTGTCATGATGGGTCTTATATGCATGTATTGGATATGTTGCCAAGGGTTGGGGTCTGATGTTCGACATTAATAGAAATGTGAACTCTTGAGGATTTGAGATTTAGAGTTGTATGTTAGAGTGAGGGGATTAGTGCTGATATTGATATATGTTGGAATGACAATTATTATATCAAATTCATTGATGTATATTGATACTTGACGATCATGTAACTGTTGGGAATGTAAGTTAGATAGGATGACTTTGGATTGATCTGGGACTTATGCTATTTACATTGTATGATGATCAGTAAATAGACCTGACTTTATTAGTTGAGTATTGAGGACATATCAGATATGACTGGATTAGTTGAGTTGTGACTTAAATTGATCTTGAGTTAGAGGTTATCCAGGATCTATGTTCCTTTTTATTGGAGCCTGTCTTGTATTGTGGTGAGATTGACGTTGCAGGCATTTGGGATCTGTTAGATGCTATGTTGTTGATGTTGATTATCAAGAGTAGATATTCTAGATTACTTATTGAGGATGTTGACTGTTTAGATATAATTCAATATGTATTGACTTGTTGATCTCGAGGACATACCATATACTTCATGATTGGTTATTGATTATTTCAGTTAACAGAGATGACTTATTATGATGGTGATCTACATCTTGGAGTTTGATAATAGTTATTATTTGATCTCAGTTATTGAGGGTTATAGGATTAGGACATATTGGTATTGAGGAGAGAACTAATTACAGATTCATTGATATAGTAGTTACCGTTTTGGATTACACTGATACGGACTGATACTTAATGACTCATGAGGATTGTATTGGGACTATAAGTTGATGGATTAGTTACTGATATCTCTTTAGTATGAATGGATGAGATTATGGTCAGCTTTAGTTGAGACTGTTTATTGAGCAGTAGCTAGACTGTTACTGTTATTTTATCCATGTTATTGAAGTTACTGGGAAATGATTGTTTGACCGTAACCACGGTACAGTCCTATTGTTCATCGTATACACGGTTACTGTTACTGTTACTGATATTGTTCACCGTGTATACGATCACCGATTTACTGTTACTGTACTGTTATTGTTACTGTCACCGTATCGTCCTAGTACTTTGGATAATATTGTCATTGACTGGTTTAACTGAATTGGATAAATAATAATATAAATGGACAACTTACACTGGGATTGGGGAAATTGATGGAGGAGACAGCATCTGTATTTTGGGTGGACCTAGGATACAGGTTGCGCAGCCGACTGAGGGTTCCACTGCAGGGTTCCTGGGGGATGACTGGCATCCCATCTGTATTGTTACTGTTCCACTGTTTTCACAGTGAGATTACTGTTACTGTTACTGAGTACCTAGCGGTACGGCCTGGTTCAGCGCCAGGAAACTGAGGCCGTGGTCCCGGGTATGTACGGGACCCACCTAAAACATGGACAACATCTCCAACCAATCAGTTTCAATAACTTAGGACTCTGGTTGACACGTGTAGTAGGCGTAGTATGGGATGCGTCTATTACAGGTGGCAATTGGTGTTCGCTGACATAATAAATGAAAATAAACTGTTAATGTATTGTGACTGACTATATCACCTGACTGTACATTTATATTACTGTGATAAACATATTACTATAACCCTGACCAGACTTGGATACCAGCCTAGTGGCATATGATAGGTTACCTATTGTGACATCGGTTGCTTGCTTTCTATTAATCAGTTGTTGCCTATCCTTATACGTGTTGTTAATATGTTTATTACAATTCTTTTATTTATCTGTTATATGGTCTCTTTTATCTGCAGTTACTCTTATTACTATTTATGCACATTGTTTCTCCTGCACGAGCTGTTTCCCCTTTACACACACACTCATTATGGTCGCGTTCTGACGACCCTGGGTTTGCACGTCCAGCTATTGGACGATTGTTTCTAATGTGCAGGTTTTCGATGAGACGGCACGCCTTGCGAGGAGCTTAGGTCCTCTCCCTTTGATTCTGGTATACTTGCATTTTATTCTTGTTATTATTTTTTGATTCCTGTATATCACTTTGACTTCTATTCAGCTGTCATTTTCTTCCTGTTATTCATCGCTATCATGTGTAGTCTTATATGTATTATTGCAGTGATCCTTGATTATTATAGTTCTGATTTATAGCTTGTTCAGGTTAATTTAGGCTTAGCATATATACGTGGGGTATTTCCTTGCGTATATACGTCGCCGACTCTCGTCGCGACTCCGTTCCGCGTATTTTGGGAAGCGGGGCGTGACAGGGTTTTCTTGGTATCAGAGCTTAGGTTTTCGACATAAAAGAGAACCTAGTTCCTACCTGTAACCTGAGACAGTTATGTTGACACTGCAATATACATATACTATTCACATGATAATATTGACTCCATTGGAATTGATCGGTCTTTCTTTTGGAATTCCATTCTTGATCTGTTGATATTCATGATTCCAACACTTCAATTAGAGTGATTTGGATGTCCATCTTGATTTCATCCATCTTTCCTATTCATTTCTCCTAATTCTATCTCTTGAGATGGGTTACTTCATGTTGAAGATGGTACCAGAGATCAGAGCGTGCAGCGGAATCGTGGCGTCCCAACGAGACGACGTGGAAGCTTGGTTGTATTTCCTCTTGGTTGTTGATTCTTTTATCCTTCCTTGTTTGAAGCTTGTTTGTTTCTTCTTGACCTTGATTCTTTTACCATTCCGCGCTTTATTGAAATTTCGAGGACGAAATTTTTATTAAGGTGGGTAGAATGTAATATCCCTAATCTAAAATACTGTATTTTAATTTTCCTAAAGTATTTATTTTGATTTACTGATTATTTTATTTACTCCACTTAATTTACTATTTTTCCTGTGAATTATTATTATTAAATATGCAAATTATTTATGAGATAGTAAATAGTAATTTAGTTTTATGTTTACCAGTATTTATCATTGACATTTCTTTGTTAACTATTATTATTATTTTATTTCTATTAGTTGTTAATATTATTAGTAGTAGTATCTTTTCCATTTTTCATTTGATTCTTGACTCTTACCCCTTATCTTGATCCATGTCTATTATACCTCATAACCCATTATCTCTTCTACACCCATTAGTCAAGTCCATTAGCCCATCCTATCATGTCACTTATTCTTCTTCATTCTTTTTAATTTTGCCTTGGTCCAATCCAAGCCCACAGTTCATAGCCCAAACCCATCTATTTATTTTCATCCTTTTCTTTCAATTTCTCAAGCCCAACTACTCATTTCATGTAAGCCCATTCTTCTTTTCTATTTCTATTCCTAAACTCCATTTACCCATTATCTATCTATACCCAAACCCACCAACCTATTAAATAATAGATTCACACCCAATACCCATGACCCATTAACCCTATATATAATCCTAATTCTAAACCTAAACCTAATCCCTACACTTCCCCCAAACTCACAGCCGCCTCTTCCTTGGCTGGTGCTGCCGCACTCCGATCCAGCGCTGGAGTCCCTCCCCGTGCGTGCGCCTCTGCTTTGGCCGAGCTCCGCCCCGTGCAAGCTCCAGCAGCCGCCGCATGTGCAGGCCGGAGAAGCCACGCGCAGCCCGGATCTTTCCCTGGCAGATCCGCCAGCAATTCCAGCGACCCCTGCGCCTCCAACAGCCCCTCCGATCCGGATCCCTTTCCCTGGCAGGCCTCACTAGCGCCCAGACCAGCGCCTAGGATCCCCCTCCGGCAGGCCACGCCTCCCTGCAGATCCGGCCTCCATCCCTGCCGCATCCAGCGAGCCCAACAACCGGATTTCCCCTTGTGCGCGTCATGACTGAATCCAGCCGCAGCAGGCCACCTCCGGCGAGATCCAGCGCCTCCCAGGATACAGGCCGCACTTCCTGCAGCCTCCCTTGTGCGTGGATTATTGCGGCGACTTTGGAGTTCTACTACTTTTGTAAGTAGCTGTTCACCATTTATTTGCTTGAAGTTTCTATGTGGGAGCACTTGTTGGGTGAGTTTCTGTTGCATTTTTCTAGTTTATCCTTTTTAGAATTATAGGATAAACAACAGAGCCCCCTTGCCGTGACTTGTTGGTGAGTCTCCTTTATTCATCTCTCTTTATTTTATATTGTACAATGTTTAATGCAAAAAGGTGTTTTGATTAATTATGTAAGTGTATTAATTCTTATGTGTTTCTTTGTGTGCGGCAAAACCTTGCTCCGAACCATTTTCGGACTCTCCGCGGGATGCCGTCGATCACCGTCGTCGAGCGCGAGCGCATCCCACGCCCTTCACGGCGAATTGCTCTATCCAACGACACCCTCCGCGGCCCCGTACGCCTCCGTCGGAGCCTCCGTCGGCGTGCCGCAAATCACTCGGTTGTGTGAGTAATTTTCCCCCTTTCTATTATTTCCTTTTTCATATATTATATTGTGAATGCCTTTTTACATGTATGGGTGGAATTTAATTAATGTATAGATATTTATAATTAATAATAGGTAATTATTAATTTGGATATTTATGCATGGTATATATTTATGCATGAATTTATTCTTTAATCATTTATGTGTATATTTAGTGATTAATAAATAGGACTTAATTAAATTGGATATGTATGCATTAAATTAAATAACGTATAGGTATATTTATTAATTTGGATGCATGCATGTGTTTATGTATAATCATGTATATGTATGCATGATTTATATACATGTGTTTCTATTTATTAGTATAGATGGGTGTGTTGCATTGGCGTGCGCAAGTTCAGGCGAGCGGAAATTCCAGGCCCTTCCGGCGAGCGCGAGATCACCAGCTTGCAGCCAGGCCTTCCCCAGTACCCTGGCTACCCTCCTATGCAGTCCAACAGCGAAGAGCGGCACCACAGCGACCGTAACGGCGACTCGCCCGGCGACGACCAGATTCCCCAAGGTGAGTGTTTTAATTGATTTTCAATTATGATTGATTATTCTCCTATTCAATTATTGTTGTTTATAATTATTACCGTTGTGACGTCATGATACCATTATACTGATGCATGTTATTTAGTTATCGTCACTGTTATCGTGTTGTCTAAGTATTTTAGGTTAAGAATATGATAGTCTCGTTCATATGAGGATTGATTAAATAAGAATGTCGCTTCATTGATATATAGGATCTTATATGTTGGGGCCTGCTAGTGAACTATATGGGAAGGAGATTTGACTTGGGAATGGTAATGATAGATTTGATATATCATTTACGTTTAATACATGTGGATACAATGTTGTCATGAAGAAGTAGATATTCCCCTTTCTCACTTTTAACATTATTTGATTTATTGGATATGTATATGTTGGATCGGATAATGAATTACAGAGGATTATAATATCATGAGAGGAGTATGGGTGCATTTGATAGAATGGGGATATGTGTTATGGTGCATTTCAGTATTAGGTTGCAGCTTGATTAGTCGACTTACCCTGTTAGTCGACTTAGTCAACTTGTTAGGCGACTAGTGCATGTCTAGCTGCTGTGTATAGTTTCTTTATTTGATGGAGACTTGCCCTTAAATCATGTATTGACTATAGATGAGTGAGTATGATTTCGAGGATGGATATTAGTTGGATTGACTTGTCATGATGGGTCTTATATGCATGTATTGGATATGTTGCCAAGGGTTGGGGTCTGATGTTCGACATTAATAGAAATGTGAACTCTTGAGGATTTGAGATTTAGAGTTGTATGTTAGAGTGAGGGGATTAGTGCTGATATTGATATATGTTGGAATGACAATTATTATATCAAATTCATTGATGTATATTGATACTTGACGATCATGTAACTGTTGGGAATGTAAGTTAGATAGGATGACTTTGGATTGATCTGGGACTTATGCTATTTACATTGTATGATGATCAGTAAATAGACCTGACTTTATTAGTTGAGTATTGAGGACATATCAGATATGACTGGATTAGTTGAGTTGTGACTTAAATTGATCTTGAGTTAGAGGTTATCCAGGATCTATGTTCCTTTTTATTGGAGCCTGTCTTGTATTGTGGTGAGATTGACGTTGCTGGCATTTGGGATCTGTTAGATGCTATGTTGTTGATGTTGATTATCAAGAGTAGATATTCTAGATTACTTATTGAGGATGTTGACTGTTTAGATATAATTCAATATGTATTGACTTGTTGATCTCGAGGACATACCATATACTTCATGATTGGTTATTGATTATTTCAGTTAACAGAGATGACTTATTATGATGGTGATCTACATCTTGGAGTTTGATAATAGTTATTATTTGATCTCAGTTATTGAGGGTTATACGATTAGGACATATTGGTATTGAGGAGAGAACTAATTACAGATTCATTGATATAGTAGTTACCGTTTTGGATTACACTGATACGAACTGATACTTAATGACTCATGAGGATTGTATTGGGACTATAAGTTGATGGATTAGTTACTGATATCTCTTTAGTATGAATGGATGAGATTATGGTCAGCTTTAGTTGAGACTGTTTATTGAGCAGTAGCTAGACTGTTACTGTTATTTTATCCATGTTATTGAAGTTACTGGGAAATGATTGTTTGACCGTAACCACGGTACAGTCCTATTGTTCATCGTATACACGGTTACTGTTACTGTTACTGATATTGTTCACCGTGTATACGATCATCGATTTACTGTTACTGTACTGTTATTGTTACTGTCACCGTATCGTCCTAGTACTTTGGATAATATTGTCATTGACTGGTTTAACTGAATTGGATAAATAATAATATAAATGGACAACTTACACTGGGATTGGGGAAATTGATGGAGGAGACAGCGTCTGTATTTTGGGTGGACCTAGGATACAGGTTGCGCAGCCGACTGAGGGTTCCACTGCAGGGTTCCTGGGGGATGACTGGCATCCCATCTGTATTGTTACTGTTCCACTGTTTTCACAGTGAGATTACTGTTACTGTTACTGAGTACCTAGCGGTACGGCCTGGTTCAGCGCCAGGAAACTGAGGCCGTGGTCCCGGGTATGTACGGGACCCACCTAAAACATGGACAACGTCTCCAACCAATCAGTTTCAATAACTTAGGACTCTGGTTGACACGTGTAGTAGGCGTAGTATGGGATGCGTCTATTACAGGTGGCAATTGGTGTTCGCTGACATAATAAATGAAAATAAACTGTTAATGTATTGTGACTGACTATATCACCTGACTGTACATTTATATTACTGTGATAAACATATTACTATAACCCTGACCAGACTGGATACCAGCCTAGTGGCATATGATAGGTTACCTATTGTGACATCGGTTGCTTGCTTTCTATTATCAGTTGTTGCCTATCCTTATACGTGTTGTTAATATGTTTATTACAATTCTTTTATTTATCTGTTATATGGTCTCTTTTATCTGCAGTTACTCTTATTACTATTTATGCACATTGTTTCTCCTGCACGAGCTGTTTCCCTTACACACACACTCATTATGGTCGCGTTCTGACGACCCTGGGTTTGCACGTCCAGCTATGGACGATTGTTTCTAATGTGCAGGTTTTCGATGAGACGGCACGCCTTGCGAGGAGCTTAGGGCCTCTCCCTTTGATTCTGGTATACTTGCATTTTATTCTTGTTATTATTTTTTGATTCCTGTATATCACTTTGACTTCTATTCAGCTGTCATTTCTTTCTGTTATTCATCGCTATCATGTGTAGTCTTATATGTATTATTGCAGTGATCCTTGATTATTATAGTTCTGATTTATAGCTTGTTCAGGTTAATTTAGGCTTAGCGTATATACGTGGGGTATTTCCTTGCGTATATACGTCGCCGACTCTCGTCGCGACTCCGTTC